>JBAMYA010098400.1:0-20741 GCA_037176975.1 Arrhamphus sclerolepis | reverse complement strand
TTTTTTAGTTTCTTTTTATTCCTGTTTTAGCTGTATTGTATTGTCTTACCTGTTTCTATGTCTTATGTTTTAAAATTATACTCCCCATGTACAGCACTTTGTTTCAACTGTGGTTGTGTGAAAGCGCTTTATAAATAAAGATGGTATGGTACATACATTTATCACATTTATCAACTTTTTCTCTTTTTAAAAAAAAAAAATGGACTAGAGACAAATCTAGCAACTTGCTGTGGTTATTGGGGACTTTTGGCGACTGGCGGGAAAGTATGTATCATTACTCCTCTCAACCAGCAGGGGGCTGTCATGAGTCCTTCCTGTCGAGAAGCACTCATAATGGGACCAGTCCTCAGCAGACAGCCCCTCCCCCTCCCAGCTGCAGAGAAGGAGAAATGATCCTGACTACTAAAATGATCATCACAGCCCTCCTTGGGGACATTTCAGAATATGAGCACAATAAGATAAAGATAATAAGACATGAAAGAGATGATTATCAGGTTATTCAGCAGCCAGTGAGCTACTAGATCTCAGGTAAGCCCCGCCTCCTCAGCTGTTGATTGACATGGCGCTGATTTGATGCTCATTTCACAATTGCAACTACGAAAAAAAAAAAAAGCACAACTGAGAAGAGACAGTTTGAAAACAAAGATGGTGTTAGAACTGATAGCGAGAAAAGAAAAGTGTCACTGAGAAAGACGACTGAAGATTTTGAATTCATGGTTATTTTTATGGTTATTGATTTTGAGATTTTTTCAGATTTTGATTCACAATATATCTGACTTGATCCCATAAACTACTGCAGGTCCCTAAGTTATACAAGTCGTGTGCATGTGAGGCACAAGATGATAGTTTATTGTAGACGGGTCAAAATGTGGGAAGTAGATGATTTGGGTTTCACTGAATTATTAAACTTTATCAGTATCTATTGGTGCAATGATGCTGCTGCTTGAGACACAAAGAGAGCACAGCTGTTGTGTGTGAGAGTTTAAGATGTGACAGATGTTCGTTTAAGCATCATGAGAGACAACATGTCTCTGGATATCTCAAATATAAAAGCACCCAAAGCTTGCTGTCACTCATGAAAGTGTTTGCCTCACTCGTAAGAAGGTAAAGATTCACCCACTTTTTTAAACTCAGAACAAACGGCTCCCAGCAAAATATGTTATAATCTATAGGGCAGGAAAGAGTAAATACTCCAGCTTTGAATAAGACGGCAAATCACTGTGGTTTAAGATAACAGCTTCAAGAAAGGTGTTCCAAACACACTTGAATTTCTGAATACAGAGATAAATATGACACGTATTTATGAACGATTAAATGCATTTTCAAAAACAGCTATTTGCTAAAGCATTAACCTTTAAATCTGGGGAATTGTGAAGCCCGAAGCCAGAGGAGATTAGAACTCATCCTGTCAGCTATTTCTTGTCCTGCCGTCCTCTGTTTGGTTGCTACTGTGGGGCAGTCGTGACTGCAGCAAACAGAGCTGCTCTGCAGTGCAGCATTATCAGACGCACGGCGTCGTCCCCGCGAGCTTCAGCGTACCTGACAGGAACACCGACAGGAGCACGTTACTGCCAAAGGTTAACCTCATAACTTCTGTCATAATCATGATGTTTTATAAATAATAAAACATTTCATCAAACTGGTGCTGATCCACAGCACCTTTTTTTTTTTAAGCTGTCTTCATTTTTAAGTCAGGCGTGCGTGTGTGGAGCATAATATCAGTGACAGTAAACAAATTCCTAAATTATGTCTTTGTTTGAGCCAAAGAACAAACTTCTAAGATTACACAGATTAGTTAACATTTTCATTTCCCTTGTTAAAGTAATTAATCACATGTTAAACCCAAGAAACACTTTCAGTCTTAGCAGGCTGCTGGGTGAATCTTCCTTTTTATTTCCTTCTCATATGTTGGTGTGTAGTTGTCTGTGCTCCTGTCTTATCTGTGTGTGTGTGTGTGTGTGTGCATGTGTGTGTGTGTGCGTGAACAGATTTTACACCTGATGAAACTTTCATCAGTCCCTCATGCTAACCCAGCCCAGTAACCTTGTTCACCCCTCCGTTGTCTGGTTTTGGCTTCCGGTCCTTCCAGCCTTTGTGACATTTCCAACAAAGATGAACTACAACTCTTCATCCATCCATCATCCTCCTGTTCTGGGTTACAGGGGTCTCTGGAGCCCATCACGGTTGTCCTTGTGCATCCTGGACAGGTCACTAGTCCACCGCAGGACCACATTTAGACAACCACACACGCTCATACTCACTCTGATGGCCAGTTTAGAGTGATCAGTTTGCTAGCATGCATGACTGTGGGAGGAACAAGTAACGTAGCTGCGGGGCAACAGTACTTAAATGGTTAACACAGTGATAACTGGTTAACTGAAAAAGTTATGTTCATGCAGTTGGAGGTTCAGAAGAGAGAGAGACATCATTGAAATCTCCCGTGATTATCATGATTTCCTTCAGCAGTTGTGTCATTTTGGTTTTCAACAACTCAGATGACGACAGCACTTGCAGCACGGGTACATAACACAGATGGACCCTCCTTTGAGACAACAAGGGCAGAAGCTCAGAGCTGGCAGTGGAACATCCAGGTGAACCTTTTCAGTAGCATATCCACAATTATGCTACAAGTGGTCAATTCAATGTAATTGTAATTTAATTTAATTCAGTTTTATTTATATCATGTCTATTGCAACACTCGTTGTCTCAGAAACCCAGAGCATGACCCCTGAGCATGTGGCAAAGACTGATTAGCATGAAAAAAACTCCTCTTGGGAAGAAACCTTGCGCAGGACCTGGCTCTTAGGGGGAACGCTCCTGCAGAAAGTACTATAATCTCTCCTCCTCTACAATTACCGCTCTGTCTGTTTGCTCTTTACATCTGAAAGCTTCGTAGAGATGTGTTAAGAGTCCTTAAAATGTTCCAGCAGCCACTTCTCGGTGAAAACACATCAGTGCTCCACATGACAATCAAGTGAAGAAATGGTTTAAAATTTCTTCTTTCCATTTTACTCCTACCTTACTACATCCTTCATGTCTTTCCTCAGCTCACCCTAATTTGGTCTCTTTTTCATCTGGTTAAAATCAGCTTTTGTCAAAGAATATGCAAATACTGATCCAGTTCTATGGAAACAAAGGCCATAAACTCCTCTTCTTGCATCAGTTGACAGCAGTTTGCATGAATCAGTTGTCATCTTCTACGTACTAATGACGGTGAATGACAGGAAAATTCCGTATAAAGTCTTTCTGCAAACATACACAGTTAAAATGACTGTATTTCTGCTTGTCTGTAGGGTCCCCATCCACACTATCACTTATGTGGGATGACAGTTTTAGGTCTTGTCAGAGGTTAAAATAGCAATTTATTCTGACAGAAGTAGATTGTCCTCTGGGGAAACGTGAACGGCCATTTTGTTGAAAAGAAATTCTCTTCCAACTCAAAAACCGATTTAATCCAATTTGCTTTGGTAAAAAAAACAAGGGTTTCCCCTGCTTACTATCTAATAATAGATCTCAAGTTGTTTTAATTTGGAAATTTGTCTTTAAGTGCACTAAACTGTGATTTATAAGCAGGTTTTGGCCATGCTCTTTATTACACCCAATACTGTCCTACTAGTTGTTATGTTTTATTTCACTGTTGGAAGTTGTGAGTTTACATTATAAGGATTTATCTTGACCCCGGCCAGAGAATTGAAACTAACCTGATTAAATGCCATGTATTTGTAAGGAATGTGTTTTTGGCAGCCTATAAATCCTATCAGCCTCGCAACATCCCAGAACACCTCTGGGGATTTCGACCCTGAGGAGCAGCAGTCTTATATCACTGAACTCGTGCGGGCAGATTCAGTGTGTTATGGTTTGTGATTTGGTTAGTTTATGCACAGATGCAGCACACTGCTTTGGTTGCTGCATAAGCTTCTTAAAATGTCCTCGTGAGATGCCAGCAGCCACATAAGTCACACCTGCGGCGAGTGAAAGGAGTTGGCTTTTGGTTTTGTGCATGATTTAAAGTCGGCATGGAGGGAAACAAATTAGAAAACGGGTCAACCTACGATGTCATCCTGAGATCCATCTCCACCGTCTAATTCTTCGTGCTTGAATATCCTGGTCTCTTCAAGAAGTCAGCGATCACATACCATGTCTTTCACGCTTCAGTGATTATTTTATCCTCTTCACATGAGTCACAATATGATATTATCCAATTAGAATACTGAAATGATCCATGTAAATATTTATCTACTGCAACCTTGAATATAATTTAACTTCATGACTTTTTTCAGGTCATCAATTCATATTGGTTCAATTTGTTAGATAAGTACTTCTTCCAGACAAAACTTGAGATGAGAAACTGTAATTACTACGTGAGCTACAGCAGAGCAGTAAGGAACCTTGGAGTCACCTTTGACTTGGAATATGCGATCTAAGAATAATGTAGCAACATCAGTCCATGCATATATTACATTGAAGCGGAACGATTGTAATTACCCTGATCTCCAAGTAGCTCTATCAAAAACTCTCCTGACTGAAAATACAACAATTAGAATTCTGATGGGAATTGTATTGCTACCAGTCTTAGCCTCTATACAGAATTTTAAATCCTCTTCATCACATAATTAAGCTCGTTATGACCAAGCTTCCTCATATTTACAAGGTTTATCAAAAGCATGACCCAGATTATTTGGCTATCGGACTCCTTTATCGTGGAACCAGTTACATACATCTGTCTACTGAGTGTCTCTGTAGGACACCAACTAACATGGCCAACCTGCAGCCTGACCCCCCGACCACCACGTTTATATATTATCGTGTCTCTCCTCTCTCTGTTCTTTGTCCTCCCTGTCCTGGCTGGCTTTCGTCAGGACGGTCCCCCCAATGACCCGAGTCCTGTTCAAGGTTTCTTCCCAAGAGAGTTTTTTCTTGCCGCTGTTTGGCTTGCCATGTGCTCAGGGGTCATGCTCTGGGTTTCTGAGAAGCATCTCGAAACTACTTGTGTTGAAATAATGCTAAATATATAAAATTAAATAAAAAAATTGAAGATTAGCATGAAAACGTCACTTTTTTGATAAGGGTTATAGTGTTTTCCATTTGTGCTCAGAAATTCCAAGTTACTTGCTAGATTGCCCCAATCCACCAACAGTCAACTCATAAAATGAAGACTTCAAATACAAAAGATAAAAAAATATATATTATTAAAAAGACACTTGGTTTTGGGGTCAGGGATCTTATCTGAATCTCCTCTTATTAGGTGTATTCAAAGATATTGGTGGAGATGAACTTAACCTGACCACCCATTCATTCCACAGAGTCAGAGCATTTCTAGCTAGCTAACTAAATAGCTAGATAGATAGATAGAACTTTATTAAACTGGGGAAGAGGACTCTTAAGACCAGCAGCAAGCTTGGCAGGCTGCAGATCAAAGGCCATGTGAGAGAAGTATATTTCTCTTTAAATAACATGATGAAATAATTGGAATGAACATACATAGAGGAGTGAAAATGTCATCAGTGTATAAGCCCTTGTTCACTTATACGCTGATGACACCACCTTACATGTTTCTGGTCCTTCTCCAGATGAAGTTAAGTCACTTCAGCATAGTTTTTTATGAAATACAGCAGGCCTCATTTCTTACTTATTCAGAACTGAAAATGGGTTTAATTTCCTTTTGGAACTACCACAATGCATCAAATAAGTAAATAAACAAATGAGTCTTCCTGTAAAATGTTGAGGTGTTTTCCCAGCATGCTTCAGACATTGCGTTTGTTAACATTTGTTTAATATAATTGTTCAGAATTTGTAATCTGTTGTTGTTGTTGACGTTTTTATAGTTCAGTGCAAGTATAGATGGTGTTGCAACGTGAGTGAAAGGACATGTACAGTTATCTCCTGGAGCTCTCACATTAGATTTAATCTAAAGATTATTGTTTTGCAGTGCACAAATGGTCAAAAATTATGTCACGAAGTACAATTAATAAACACATTGCTCAAAGTCCTGCTTTTTTTTAAAGTATGCATAAAAGTCTCATTATATTGGATATAATATATAAAGCTAGCGCTACTAGCTAACTGGGACAGTTCAGAGGTAACGGGACACAAACATGCAAAACTCTTCCATGGAGAACCTCAGTTACCAGGCAGTCAAACAGTCGACCACGACATGGTCAGCAGAGAAACTATCATTTATTTTTATTTTTTCTAAGTTGCAAACTTGCGGCTTTAGATGTATTGATGTTGAGGAGGATGAGCATCATTCAGTGGTACTTTGAGTTACGAGTACCAACATACGAGTTTTCTGAGTTACGGGGGGTCATGCTGTTGATTTTTTTTGCATTGAGATGCAAGTTACGAAGCTTCAGGCACGCTAGCGGAAGCAAATTTGACTAAGTGACAAACATCGGTGAAGAAGATTATGTTTTTTTTTAAGTGTATTTGTAAGTGTATAATATTAAATTGACTTACAAGCTAATTACGAGCTCTGCCATGGCACAAATTAAATTTGTAACTCAAAGTACCGCTGTATCTGACAGGCCTTTTACAAGCAGTTAAGAGAGCAAATTTATCTATGATGGTGTAACATTAGCAGATTAAAAGCTGGCTGCTCTCTTCTCTTTCTGGAACGTTCCAACTCAGCATCCAGAACAAAGTTGTAGACTATTCTATCCTAGTTTCACCCTTGGTCTTATGGATTCACATTGCCAAACATAGAGACAGCACAGCTAGCTTCTTAAAGAAAAAAAAAAAAAAAAGAAGCCAGTGTAGTTCTGCTGTTTGTGTGCACTAAACACTGAGTGCAGCATTATTGTGAATTAGCCAACAATGGCTAGCAGGGGGAAACGGCTTTTGGAAACATTTGTGGTCAAATAGTTTAATTAGACTACCTGCAGGCATCTATGTTTTTCAGAGTTTCAGAGTTCAGAGCAACTGGAATGTCGTCAACTTGGGTGTGACATCATTCCCACTTCCGACTTCCAGGGTAAATGGAACACAGCATTATCACTGGGCTGGTTCAGGTCACCCTGCTGCAAGCCGAGGCAGGCGGGAGACCTCTTAATGATGCACAGAGCACATTTTTTCCCATTTCTCACTCTCTGAGCATCACATGTATGCTATTGCCTTTACATGGCATTGCTTATTTAAGTTTAATTTTAGAAGCTGAACTTCATTGGAACATCATTCCACTGGTGGCGTAGTTATTACCAAATCTCATGCAGCTTGACCTCACTGAAACAACAGTCATAGTCAAGCTCTTTAAATTGTAAAAATAATCAAAATGTTACAGATGCTAAAGTTTTGAGAAAGAATTCCAAACAACGTGTTAATGAGCTGAAACAAGCTAAAATCAAAATAAATGTTTTAGAATTTCAACTACCTAAATGAAACAAGAAAAAGTGAGAAAGAGAATTTCAAGACGTATCTGCAAGAATCTGTTCATTCAATGCACCTGTGGCTGTCAGTTTCACACTTCATCACTATCTGAGACAGAATTTCTGCTTCCCAGTGAATTATAAAATGCATTACTGTGGCAACAAACGCAGAACAAACAAAGTGACTTCTGCTTAGAAACCGCAGCCAGCCCATGCATAGTTGTCCTATAAATAGTCCTGCATCGCTCTCTCCGCTGTGGCTCAGAGGCTGGCAGCTCTGCAGTCACGACTGCCCCCAAACACAGCTAGAATAGGCTGAAGCTCCCTTCCTGCAGGCTCTCTGGGTGTACTGCAGCTGCTCCTCTCCCTCTGCAGTCACAGGATGTCCCTGCGTCAAAGCTGAGCTTTGCAAGCTTCGCTGATCACCAACACCGTATACGGCAATCCTTTGAGCTCAGCACACCCTGACGTCATGGAGACTTACGTCACACACTGGTGACGACACACTTCAGATTGTGCAAGCATGCTATAATTATAAAACTACAGCGTCTGAGGAAGGGTGGGAGAAAAGGGGGGAGAGATGGGTGTGATGAATTTAGCTCCTGAACTGCCCCCCGTGGAGGCTCCAGTAGTAATCAGTTTACATTATCCTGCTCGAGCGTCATGTTTTGCTTTGTAACAGCGTTTATTTATGGCTCTAGGTGGGCGAATTAAGCAAAGTGTGCATAGTCTAACACGTGCAAATGGATCGTGCAGCTGGCACAGATTCACAGTGTCAGCTGTTGTATTTCATGCATCTCTCCTGCATTATTACAGACAGATTCTCTCTGAACCAGTTTTCATTTTCCACCTAGTTTCCAGATGTGCACTTCTAATTACATATTTGCATACAGAAACACAAAAGATTGCACTTTTCCACAACTGCTACATGTTCAATGAACAAAATGTTATGCATTGTTATGCTTTCTGTTCATTCAAACCCATTCAATTTGGATTTTCTTCTGCAATGGTTTCCACTATCATTTCCTAGAATCAGTCCGATTTTTGTCCTCAGGGTGAGTTTCCATCAGTAAACATAAAATTATTTCCAGCTCAAAGTACAAGTGGGTTAAACCAAAGCTTAGCAGTTTAAAGCCATGAGTCATGGAGCTTAACCACACGTCATAATTACATTACATGAAACATATTAATGACCTAGTGTAAATTACTAAAATATCTGAAAATATTCTGCTTCTGGAAATAAAATCAGTTTCAACTCCATGCTCAGGGCTTGTCTCATCCATGTACATGAAGGTTTTGGCTGTAGACGTTTGCTGTAATGCATTTTCAGGTGTCAAGTGTTCATCATCCACACAAGGTCTTGCTTTGTTGAGGATGAGAAGGACGAACTGCACAACAAAATCCACACTGCCCAGAGAGACTTGGTGAAAGTCTTTTTTTAAACCTAAAAGGATTTTTTAAACTAAAAAGTGGCTCAAGAGCTTTACTCCTTTAAAAGATTGTGGTCAGATATTTGCAGATTTGTGAGGCTGGATGTCCACTATAACACTATATATGATAATAATACATTTTATTCATAATGCACTTCACATTAAAAGAAATGTAAAGTGCTACATGTTATAATCATAATAATAAAATAAAAAATGTAAAAAAAAAACATCCACGTAGGAAGAACTAAAAGTTTTTCTAAAAAGGAAAGTTTTCAGTCCTTTTTTTTAAAAAAAAACTGTGGACTGTGGAGCCCTCAGGCAAATATGATTCATTCTACTGCAAACTTGGCACTTTTAACCTGGAGGTCATTGGGGATTTGCTCTGTTTTGGAGCCAGCACCTAGTGGTCAGTGGAGGAACTGCAACCTGGATGAGCATCAACCTGGAACTGGGATGGTTGCAGCTTGCTACAGACCTGAACTGCTGGGAGGTCTCCCATGATTCTCTGGGCTCTAGTCTTTTACTGTTTTACTGTTATGTGCATGCTATTATTATGTTCTCTTTACGTCTCGTAGTCAGACATCCCTGAACTAATCTGTGTTTCCCTGGTTGAAGCTGATGGTGGGTCTGGTTCTGCTGGAGGATTTTAACTATGTTAACTTGCGTTTTTTTCATCCCCACTGCTCAGATTGTACCAAAGTGAAGATTCAGTGCAACCTGTTGGTTTCCCTTTCTTTTTTTTCTTTTTTTTTTTTTTATGAAACAGCATTATATGAACGTTGAATCTGGTGAATCTGCACAACAAACAAGACTGAATCAGAAATGAACTCAAGCGAAATGGATTATTGACCTCCTTTTCTGTGTGAGGTGACCTTTGTTGTGAAGTGCTGCTCTACAAATAAAAGTGAACCGAACTGAATCTGATGTATGTAAACAAACACGTCTTTTTTGCTTGCAAACACCAAATACGATGTTATATTTCATTGCTCAAGGCAGCAGCTTAATTCCCTTCATGTGTAAAAGTCATGTGAGTCATTTTTCACTATTCTAAAATTAAAATTCAGTTTAGTTCATTTTCTTTTAAATGCATCTGTTTTATATTTTTCATAAGACCTGGACGAAGGACAACATTTTCTGTGTTTACCACAAAACTATTATGTAGCAGCTGATGTGAATAAAGAAACTGACACAGACTGAGCAGACAGATGTCCCAGTACTGTTTTCTGTTACAAGCTTACATCAGCTGGGGTTTTTTTTTTTTTGTTTTTACAAAAAGCTGCCGTATCTACAACAAAACCTACAGGTGCAAAATACTTTATCACTAAGCATCATAACAACAAGTGTCAAACAATGAAAATCAATGGAAAAAGAAAAAGAAAAACCCACTATTCCATGTGTGTTATCTGCACAGCCTCAACATGATAAATCAGGCTGATGAAGTAGTTTACACTATTAAAAAGGCTCCAACCAGTTTAGAGATGGAAAGTAGATTTTAATGCACAGATTACAGTAAAATCAACCCTACAAAGCTGCAACAACCTGCCAGTAACAACCAGTGACCAAACAAATACTTTACTGGTATCATGCCTCTAATCTGCAAGCAGTTTCTTTCATCAGTATTTGCTTTATAAAGTGACATGAAACAAGAGGAAAAACAGCTAAGATTATCTCATGTGTAAATAATATAAAATAATTGCTGACATTTGAGAGGTTTGCGGCCTTTTAACTCTGATGAAGTCTTAAAGGAGCAAACTAATAAAAATGACCCCGCCCTGTTTCAGCACTGTAATCAATTCACACAGGCCTGCGCCGTGATGCTGTATTGATTTGCTGCTTGCTTCCACATCTAAATTCCCTGGGGACTTTAAGTGCTTTGATGCTTTTTGGGCTTTTGTGATATGCAAAAACACTTGAACATAACACAAAATAATCTTCACGGCTAATATAAAGCATCAAACGACTGTACAAGAAGAACGAGTGCACGAGGAAAGCAGAGCAGAAAGAAAAGTTGTAATACATTTCAATTTACACCCGTCAGAGATAAGTTTCTGAGAGGAGAAAGAAGCTCTGAGAGATGGATTTTTCAGGTGTAAGCTATGATAAACATCCAGAGTTTGATCAGAATCATGCAGCAAGTGAGGAGGGATTCCTGTAGCATCTCTAGCTGAGAGAACAAGTCTTTGACTGGGACGCACTCGCCGCTGGAGGGAGGAAGTACAGAACGTAGGAAGGAAAGAGAGGAAAAGAAAGATAGGACAGAAGTTATTTCTATTTTTAAAACTCCAAATGCATTAACAACACACAGCAGAAGAGACTCTAGTTCAGCTGAGGAATTTAATTACATTCAAACCTGACTTAAACCGCAGCCAGCCCATGCATAGTTGTCCTCAGTTGGACTCATTGGTGCACTCACAGAAACATTTAGGCCTAATTAAGATTTATGTATTTCAATTGCATATAAACTTTCAATGCATTTGGCTTACATAGAACAAAGTGGCTAACAAAGTTATTTGATATTATAATGTAAATTAAACAATTAAGAATGAGATTTGTGTAATAACACCAATAAACCCAACGTGTCCTAAATACATGTAATACATATTCATGTATTTATCTTTCATAAATCTAATTTGTTTCAAATACTTAAGAACCATGTGTGTATTCCGTATATTGAATGGTTCTTAACTATTTGACATTAATCTATCAATCAATCAATCAGTCTCTTAATTGTCCCCAGTGGGGAAATTGCTGAAACACATGAAATACAAATCAATCACTCAATATCATAAATAGAATAAAATAAAAGTTCAAGTTCATGAGCCTGTTTGTGATAAATTAGTGTAATTCAAGCTGATATGCAATGGAAAGACATGAATCTAATAATGTAACCCTACATGTTTCTGTGAGTCTGGATTTCGTGCATCCTCCTACCTTGCCTGGCTGCTGCAGCTTGCTGTGCTGCCTCCTCCTTGGCTTTCTTCGCCTCCTCAATGGCTGCCAGCTTGGCCTCATGCTCCTCCTTCTTGGCGTTCCACTCCTTCCGGTTGTTCAGCAGACGGTCCAGCATGGGCGTGATCTCCACGTGGAAACGGCTGAACTCCTGGTGGTCAGCACAAAACCCAAATCATAGATAAAAACTGTTTAACATTTGAATTCCATAACATGCTGATGAGACGGCCATTGTACAGTAACACAGGAAATCAAAGTGGACAAGCGTACGAATTCCATCAGATTTCAGTAAATGAGGAGGAATCGGTTTTGGTCCAATGACCTAACGTCTGACCTTGTAGACAAAAGCGCAGACGAAGTCGATGAAACCACACTGCAGCTTTGGGAGGTCATCTGCTTTGTTTCTGTCCATCATGGGCTGAGGGAGAGACAGAACATTAGCTTTGGAGAAAAGAACATAATCTCACATTTTATCTGTTCATTAACATACGACATAATGAATTATATAACACAAAAACAACTTAATCACTGTCCATTTTCACTATGATTGCAGCTAAAGACATCCGTATTAGAGATTACTGATAGTTGAGATTATGTTTTGAAAATCAAATCGCTGAAAATTTGGATTAAATTTTGCAGTTCTGATGCAGTTCTGATTTGGATCTAATTTGATAGTTCACATCACACTGGTTTGTACAAATGAAGCCTAATGTACATGTACAATGATATCCTGAAAACCAGACAATTTCATAAAAGCAGGCGTTTGAACATCTCTGTAGCATAGTTAAAAATAAGAGTTATGAAAGCCTCACGCAAGCAGATATCAATCTGTACTCAACAGATCTGTATAAGCAGCACACTGAGCTTTGAAATGCTGAAGAAAACACTCACACCAGCCATAATTGGTGGTAGAATTGCCCACCTACATTCCCTGATGAAGCTGCTTGAATGTCGCAGCCTCTGCAGAGTTGTCAGACTGCAGTGAGTCACAGAACCCACTGCTGGGAAAACACAAACTGATCAAAATGAAAAGTTTTCCCTGCTGACAAATGCTATTAAATCCAGAGGACTGTGAGGTGAAAGAGTGTGGGACGGTGCTTTTCGCACTTCAAGTGTCTCGAGCACACGAGGGGGACTAGACGAAGTGAGACGCAGGGAACTGGAGAGGCTGCAGTCGACTGGGTCAAGGCCAGGGTGACCCATCTTTCTGAGTCAGTGCTCCATATAATGGCTTCTACATTGCTCAACATCGCCGCCACGGGGAATTTAATCCGTCTTTTCATTTTCTTTCCCCAACTCTGATTTAGTCTCTTGTTCTCCATCATTCTGTCCCTCCAAACTCTCGCTTCTAAATTGAAGCCACGAGGAGAGTCCTATCCCACCTTAAAGCCATGGTTCCACCTATGAAGTTCTTTCTCCTAAATTCAAACCTCATACAAAGAAATCTGAACATTTGTGCGGGAAAAAAAGTGATAAATCTAAGAATAAAACAGAATTAATAATTTTGATTAAGACTGTTAAAGTAATAATGAACCAATAATTTAGTTCAGAATTCAGGGTGAAAGTCTGGTTCTTCAAAATTACTAGTTCATCTCATGGCAGATTCACACTGAATGATTTTTACAGTCTTATAGGATTAATTCAGCGTGGACGTGATAATTCATTATTTTTCAGACTGTTACGCTGCGTGTTTGAACGTACGTTGAACCGTGGCTACGACAGAGTGTATTTCAGGATCTAAACGCAGCTTCATTAGCAGGTTGCTGCTAACGTGCTGATGCACGGATGACTTTAAGGTTAGCATTGTTGTAGTGATGCTGGAGCTTTGAAAAAATAAAATAAAATTGAGAAAAAGAAGTTTCTTTCTTCTGTGTTTGAGTTGCACATTTATCTTCCCGTTTCTCTGTTGTATCTGGCGCTGTTGTTGCTAGGCTACTGTGATGTGCAGATGCGCTGATGTTTATTTCATGGTGCGTTACTATTGGTTGGTTAGCTGACAGAGATGGTAGAGGCAGCGACAGGCTGTCACTCTGAGACGATTCCTCCAAATGGTCTTTGGTCGCTTGACGGTTCTACCTTTAAACTTTAAGAGGTTAATTTGACCCACAGTCTTCAAATGTATAACATCCAGAAATCAGGAGGTAGAAGTAGGTGGAAGGTGACCCCAGAATGTTCCTACCAGACAAACCACTATTGTCACTCTTCACCTTTGCTGTCAGCTGCAGATGAATGGACTCTTCTACACTGTACCATTTTTTCAAATAAGTTTATAACATCTCGCACTGTACGATATGCATTTGCTTCATCTCGGGTACGATGTCAGCTATGGTATGTGCTCTTGAATCGTAGTCTATGACTGAAGCAGAGATGTGGGCGTACATAAAAGTGCATCATCACTATGTATGAAAATAAACATCTCTGTTGCAATTATTTGTGTATTTGAAGTGACTATCAACTCTATCACTTTGTTTGTCCTGCAAGTAGGATTGATTGAACCAGTTCAAGATCCCTAAAACCTCTTTTGTTTTCAATAATACCTCAGTATTCACCTGGACAACAGATTTTAACTGGAAATGAAACAGTGAAGCGCCTATCAGAGGACCAGACTGGACCCTTCAACATTTGAAGCTTTTTTCCACAGTTACAAATTAAATATCCAGATTGCACTTCATACTTTGCTTTTTAAAGCTTTTATACTTCCCCCCCACCCATTTTTTTATTTTCCTTTTGGTTTTTTGATCATTTTGAATCAATTACATCATCTTGTTCGTTTTGTGAAACAAAAATGCATCTTAATTTGGATTAAATAAAGCATCCATCCATTTCTTCATTAACAGCTAACTAAAATTGTGAATTTTCCAAGTGTCAGAGATTAGCTGAGAGATTAGCATTTGTGAAATACATATATCAGCAAGTTAGAATTTTTATTTCACCATTATATAACAAAATAACACAATATCTAAGTGGCAGTAGGCTAATACTTCAGTCCATTTTGGCTGTTAAAAGGAACAACATGCTGAACACCTTAGCTGTCTGGCAACACCATGCAACATTTTAAAAACTGGTTGCCAAATACGCAGTTGCATTCTGATGATTCTAATGTTTCAGTGGAGAGCTAACAGCACCATCAGTTCAGTAATTCACTTCAGACTTTCCCATCTGTTGCGCTAAGTATTTTAGATTGTTGTATTTGGCACAAATGCAGTTTTTCTTATTGACATGGTTGCTTGGTCCCTAAAGTATATTATTAGATAACTTGGCAGATGATATCATATGTATGTGCTCTGCATATTACTTATATTCATCCATAAAATGGCATTCCGCATTGCCCTTCCAACATGTCAAAACGTTTTAGCTCCTTCCAACGAGGATGTGTGAGGAAGATCCAAGGAGATGGAAGGATTACGCAGATGCAGCAGCCGAATGAGCAACACTTGATTTCATTGGGTCAATATGTCAATGTACTTGATAAAAGACTTCCACTTAGGGATTGGAAAATCCTAAAGGAGCTAATGGGGAATGATTTCCAGATTAAGGAAAGGGACAGGACTGGAGGGAACGTGGGCTACCGAAATTAAAAGCTTAGTCTTGTTCTTACAATGGGTTGCTGCTCCAGGACTGTCCGCTCCAGGTCACCCTGTTCCCAGAACTCTGCAGCCACAGACAGCGCCACCTGGAGGGTGAAACAAGATTTGATGTGCCAAACTGTAAAAAAAAACAAACAAAAAAAAAAAACTGGACAAACTATCAGGTCACATGACCCATGGATTTGTATGAGAGTATTTGAAACCCATTTTTCCTCCAACTGTGCAGCGACATGTTGCAAAGAGGCGAGACAAAGCTGTCAAAGCCAATGGCTAGCTGTCAGTCAAGCATGTCAAGTGATGTTCTGGCATCTGATTGGTCAGCCTTATTGCTTAATAGAAATGTATCTGATGCGGTACAAAAGAATTCACCCTCCATACACTTGCCATGGATGTAATATGTAACTGCACATTTTTGTAAAAGGCTGTAAATATGTTTAACTCTGCTGTAAAGTTGGCACTTTTAACATGGGGGTCAATGAGGAGCCAACACTTTTTGGTCAGTAGAGGTACTGAAACAAAACGTACTTCGTGGATGAGCTTCAACCTGGCAGTGCCGCTTGGTCAAACTAAGAGCTGATCAACGCACCTTTTTTCTCAAGTAAACTGTTATCTTAAAACATATACTGCATAATATCACGCAAAACAAGAAAGAAGATTTAACAATTCTGTTGTCCTACAATGAGGAGATGATCTTAATCACACTTGTTCAATTATACCACAGAGCCCTCGAAATGTTTACCTAAATGAGAACTTTATTCATGGATCATGAGACACTTTTAGGCTTGTGTTTTGAGGAGATGAAAGCCCGTTTTGGCCGCCTCAGTGAGCCTAAAATGGAGCAACGTGTGATCTGATGAATAATATGCAAATGCCGTATTCAGGATGGAAGCCTCATTTCTGAAGGAGTTAGTCATCAAGTCAGTTTGGAGGGAACAATTGCCACGAGGCTGGTGCAGCCTATACACACACATTATGTGCGCGTGGGAAGCAGAACTGGATGAAAAGTATAAAATATTACCCATTAAAATGTCAGCAGAATTACACAGAGCAGAGCAGCTCTCCGACAGGGCTGTCTATCATCAGAGAAACCTGAGTGAGATCTTTAATGCAGGTTGACAGTCTTATGAGAAAGTTGTGCAGTGACAGGCATTATTTCATGCCGTTTCACTCCAGTTAAATTAGATTCTTTATCCCTTTTTCTTTGCGTGTCTGCTGATCATCCGGTTGGAAGTTTTCATGCAACAGCTATAGTGTGTGGCCGTGATATTCAGAGTGGAGATGACCTTTTGGGCAGGCAGACAGTTTGTGTGTGGGATTTACAGCTGACTCACCAGGTAAAAATCAGAGACAAACAAAAGCACAATATCATACTTGCCAGAAGGTGAGAAAGAACGGTTTAAATCAGATGAGACTTCATGCAGATATATACTGCACAAAACAGAGTAATGTTTGTTTACTTGAGGTGGCAATAACAAGAACAAAGTTAGTTCTGGCCAGGAATATTTCACGACAGCTCCTGGGAAGTCAGTTTGCTGATTATTATCTTCTGATTTACAAACTCAACATTTGGAAAAGGTTTTCTGAAATTCAAAACCAGCTTCATTTTATTCAGAACATGTGCCAAACTCATGTTTGATGCACCAATCCAGCCAATGTCCAATTCTACTTTTTGGATGAAAATTTGAAATTAGCCTATACACACATTTACAATTTTACAACTTGGAAAATATTAACTTTTTACATAAAATTACAACAGTATTTTTTTAAAGTTGTTATTGTATGATTAAAATGTTTTTTTTTTTGTTTTGTTTTGTTTTTTTTAAATCAACATTCTTTTGGAATTTGACATGAAAAGAAGTGATATTTAGTAGTGTAAGTGTAAATTTTCTGATAAAGGTTGCAAATTTTGTGAATTGAAATTTTATTACAAAAATAACCTTTTTTATGAAAAAATGTTTTTGCAAAGTTTGCCTTTTTTATTTTAACAAAAAAACAAAACAAAAAAAACATTTTTTTTCTGAATTTACCATTATACAAGAAAAACCTGCCTCAATTTAATGGTAAAAGCCACAAAAGTTTGTGAGATTTTATGACAAAAATGTACTTTTTTGCAACAAAAATGTATTTATTTTTGTTTGTTTTTCCAGCTACACATTCCTAGCCTGGTCCTCACAAGACTAGTAATTCTCCATTTTATTTCACTTCACCACAGTCAAACCCTAACTAACCAATCAACGAACAGAAGGGCGTGGCCGAGAGCCGCTGCGTCAGTTAAAAATTGTCGTTCAGTTGAATCCTATAAAAACTACAATGGCTGCGGACACGCATATATGGGAGGATATTCGCTCTGTCTTGGAGAAGATCGCCGGTATCAGCAACTTAAAGCCACAACAAGATGAGTGTTTAGTTAATTTTTTGAATGGAAATGACGTAGTAGCCCTGAATTTAATAGTCTCTGTTATGGAGGACTGTGTTTACAGCGGAAGTACGAGACGGCTGTGCTAGCGCATAACAAACTTCATTGCTAAACGTTAGTGATTGGTTTACGGGTAGACCAATGATTTTAAGCTTCAGAAAATCGCCCCGCCCACCAGGAAGTAAACGTTTGGCAATGAAGAGTGACCACACTCTTTACAGGAATGAAATAAAGTGGAAGAGTCTGGTGAGGACCAGGCTAGCAGAGTCCAGGAATTAGCAGGAAATCTGACAACATAGCTGGTTGAGAAAGTAAAGAGTAACCGGCCCTTAAATGGTAGCCATGGTGATGATGTGGCTCATAATGAAATAGACTTAAGAATTCAAATTGAGTGACAAACAAGGACAAGTATCTGCAACCTCCAATCAGAAAAGTTAAGAGGATAAGAACCAGTAGTACTTTGACATTTATGTGTTATGTGACAGTATGAATCCAGCATGTTTCATATTCCAATAAATTGTTGTTAATATACACTGATTTTGCTTATTTTCCCAAAAAATGGGCAGAAGATCTCCACTTTGTCAACCAAGGTCAAAGTTCCTCATTTAAACATTTAACATTTAAAGAGATTTGCATTTTTCTCCTGCTACAGGGAACAGGACCGTGCACTTAGATTTTTTGGGGGTCAAGTTAAGAGAAAAGAAAACTATGTTAAAATGTCACTTATTTACAAAATAATATAATACACCTGCACAACTTCTCATTTATTTCTAGAACCAACCATAGATATAATATGATTAAAAAGCAGAAAAGTAAACAAAAACATTTCCAAATTTCAAGTTTTGTAAGGCTGTAACTTTTGTTGTAAAACTTGTTTGATAATCACATTATCACAATATGTTTTTTGAAATTTTCAATATTTTAATGTAGCTTAGAAATGAAAGGAAGTGAAAGACACTGAGGGACCACAAAAACTATCTTCATTGTATCAAATTATGCTTTTTTCTCCTCCTTTACATCAGTTTCATCAAACAAGTGACATTTTAGGTTTTTCAAATCGAGTGGCTTTTAAACAAATGTGCTTTTCAAATTAAATACTCTCCAGTTGTTGTTGTTTTTCTATTGCATGCAGGTCATTGTCAAATGAAAACTGCAGATGATCATTACATTTGAACTGAGTTAACAAATGTTTCACCACTGCCTACTTCATATTTTATTGAGGGTGCAGTGTTGAGTTAATGCTGTAATTTTTTTGCGTGTTGTGCTGAACATAACATGAAGCAAGCGGTAGTCAAAATAAGCATTTTCCTAGACAAATAAAGGTAACAATATGCTGATGAGGCTATGCTTGCAGGCTTGATGGCAATGTGTATATTACGCACGCCACTAAAATTAAATGCTGAGCCTGGAAGGCGGTGATGAGGGAAATGTAAAGCAGCAGGTTGCTTTTGAGGCTTGAGGCGTCCGAAACCTCTGCTGAGAAAAATGGCCGTGCTGACGCAACGCCATCTCTTTCATCACTGGTTTCTTTCTTACAAAGGCTCTCCAGTGTGTCCCATTATTGGGAACGGATGGCCATTAGAGGGGATGGAGTGGTGCTTTTTAACATTCGAAAATGAGCTTGTAAAGGGATGCTGGATGGGCTCACCTTGCTCTGGACCTCCCAGGGTTTCGCTATGGCAGAGAGATCACAGGCTGTCATCATCATGGCCCTGGAAACAGAACACTTTGTTGAGACGTGAACATCTTGTGTGTTCCTGTTGGAAATCTGCCTGCGTGTGCATTTTTCCTACATGACGATTTCTTTACGAGTGGTCTCCAGCATCATGTATTTGGTCCAGTCATTCCAGCTCTCATAGGTCTTGGACTGGTCCACGATCTTCTGGAACATTGTCCTTTTCCTGCAGTTTCAGGAAAAAATTAGAATCTGCACTTTCATAACTGGGACCAATGTAAACATTTAAACTTCCTGGACTCCTTCACAGGGCATTAATTTAAGAAGTTTGTTTCTCTGAACCATAAAATATACTGTAATAATCTTAAAATCAAATAAAGAGTAAAACTATGAATTAAGGAACTTTAAAATGCATCACTCTTCTCATTAACAACAAATTTTAAAATGTGTTTTAAGAAAAGTATAGGGTTAAAGAAATTATTCATATGGACTATTGAAAAATTTAAAAGGTCTACAAAAGTGAGGAACAGGTTTTATGCCTCAACAGCAGTTTGGTGAAGCTGCTGAAATCCATTTTGCAGCAGGACAAAGTGATTTGTTTTTTTCTTGTCGTTTTCTTTTCTTTTTTTTTCTCTAAAAAGTGTATCTGTAACTCTGTTTGTATGTGGTTCACTAAGCTGAGGACAGCCACTGGAGAAAGACAGAGAGTGGTGTCAGTCTTGGAAGAGCGGTCCAAGGCTCACTTTTAAACATCACAGATTTTTGTTGCAAAGAGAGAGAAAAAAAAACAAAAACAACAGAATAAAATGATTCAACCGGCCGGTTTTCTGAGGGTGCTGGGTTCTCAAAGCTCTGAGCTGTGGAAACTGTAGAAAGTTTTTATGGAAATGGGACAATAAGCAGCAGAATAAATATGGAGAATGTTAATAAGTGGTGTTCAGTGTTTCCCACTGGCACCCCTTTATTCTGATAATGATAAAGAACAGCCTGGTGCTGCCTGTGCTAAAAGAATAAAAAAAAAAAGAGGTTGTTTTCCAAACCATCACATCTGCTCCTGATTCCACTGACTGGTCACCTACAGTTTTGAACTTGTCATTGCCAGATCCTCCATTTAGCCACCCAGTTTGTTTTCGGGGCTAACTTCCTTTAATTTCTTTTTAAATTAGCACAACTGTATGTTTAACGTTTTTATTTTCATGGGCAGTTCCTTAGCTGAATGTGTTAGTATTTAAGCATTAAAGTTTTTTCTTTTAACACCAGTCACACGCGTTTGGGTCTCACTGACAAAGTAGAAACACTTTTCAAAAACATCCAATATTCCTT
>JBAMYA010098379.1:0-20746 GCA_037176975.1 Arrhamphus sclerolepis | reverse complement strand
GGAGAACATGAATTTGATTCCTAATATTTACAATTTTGCTGATGAAGAAGCTCATAAAGTCTTTAGCAGTTAGGTGGTATCAGCTATAAACCAACTTAAACCTAAAATTAAAGTTCACACAACATTTCATCAGTTTTCTCACCGTCACATTCCTCTCCTGATGATCACCAGGGTGACTTGGACCACAGATTGACACATAGATTGTAACAAGGTGTGAGACATCAGACTGATTGCTGTAAACATTTAAATCCTGTGGTGACGCTCCTGTGTAATGCTGCGTCATGGAAGCAGTGGTACTACTGGGAGAATTGGAAAATGAGAGAATTAGGAGTGAACGCGTTTTCATGGATGACCAGGATTTCCTGGACCATGATGATGACTGGCTGATATGCTGATCTAGACTCCCTGGAGCTTTACTCTTGAATCTGTTTGCTGAACTGAGTCCAGTACTGGAGTTACAGACCTGCCAGAACCACAAATACAGACTGTGTTAACAACTCTGGGGTTCCTGGCAAATTAACAGGCAGGTATGTGTTTAACATGATCAACAATAATTAATTCTCTGCCTGAAGTCACTTTTAGGAACAACATAATTCTGTGAAATCAACCATAGGTCTGTAGCGCAGTAATGCTGCCTCCTGGATGGTTGATAATGGGACCAGTCCATACATCAGGCCTCCTACACTGGCAGACCAGGACAACATTAAAAGGACGTTTGCAGCAATGTCCACTTAGATCCTACAGTGTTTTATAAATGACACATCCGGCCTGTATTAATGAAGACACTCCAGCACTTTCTTGATTTTATCTTCATCCTTGCTCCAATGATCTTCTCTTGAAGCTTCTTAAGAAGTCTTCTTGTGCAGGGCACAGTGGTTTTCAATGTTGTCCATATAGGCCCAGATTGGTGGCAGTTGCTGACCTCCTCCAAGCCATTTTTCCTCCGAGGACCCATGATGATTATCCCCATTGCCATTGTGAAGGCTTGTGAAGAGATTGTACAGCCTCCCATAATGCCTACCTCCAACAGCTGCCAAGTGTTGGTAAACTGTGGTGTTGACACACCAAACTGGAGGTCCTGGAAGTAGTGTTATCTTCTGCGGCATCTGGAAAAACTCAAATGCCGCCCAGAGAAGTGAGTGGGGCGGCTCCAGTTATGTATGGGGCGGGGTCTGGGGTCTGTGCGGTCTCTGCGGGCTGACTGGCCTGGGTAGTTGCGGGGCGAGAGGAGGGTCTTGATTTTTCGTGAGTTTTGGTTGTCACTCTGTGGGCTTCCCTTGCAGGCTTTGATGTGGGTTCTCTCGTGGGGCTACTTCTGGCTTTTGGGAGAGTTTTCCATGTGAGGCTGGTGGGATGCATCTGCAGGGTGTGGGCTCCGTGCACAGCCTTTGTTTGGGTGCCTTTTGTCCCGTCTTGCCCTCGGCCATTAGTGACTGCGGGTGGTGGTCCTATGTGGTGCTGCTCTGGCCGTCGTGGGTGGGTGCGGCACGGGCAGCGTTGCTGGTCCTTGTGACTGCGCTACTCTCTCAGGCCTCTACCAGGGCAGGGACTGACTATAGTGGTCGGTTCCTGGTGGGTGGTGTGTCTGGGGTCGTTGTATGGCTGAATGATAATGTAACTGTCTCTGTGGTGTTGGCTCCGGGGAGCTGTTGCTTGGCCTGGCCCCACTGCATTGCTTGACTGCCCCGGATGTTGGTGGTTCTGGGTGTGTGTGTGGGAGGGTGGGGGGGTGGCCCTCAGTTTTTGGCCTGACGTGACTTGTCGGACAACTCGGTGAGGGTATGGGTAGTGCTTTGCTGTTTCACTTGCCTGGTTGGGACCGCGGCCTGGGGCTTGGTTGGGGGTCTGGGGCTGTGTGGTGGGGCTGGTGGAGGGGTGTATCGGGGGGGCTGTCGCTCTGACGACTCGGCACGGGTGTTCTGGGGGTGCCTGGGCTTGCTGAGTGTGCGCCCTCCCTTGCGTGGTGTACTCTCGTTGTGGGTGTTGCCTTTAGTGGACTGGTCGGTTCTTGGGTTGAGGTGTTGAGGCGTTGGCCAGTTGGGGCCTGGGGTGATCCCCGATTCGCTGCACTCACCGCTCTGTTGAGAGGGGTGCCAAAGAGGGTTGTCTGGACTGTTTTGCCCTGGGACTGCTCAGGCTGGCTGGCTTGCAGGGACTGCGTGGACTTCTTCTGGCTCTGTCTCTGGATGGGATCAGGGCCGCGGTGTGCGTTTGGTGTCCTCCTTTCCATCTGGATCTGGGAATATAGAATATGAATGGGAAGTACGAGTGGGTGTGTGTATGTAGGACGAGTGGATGTGAATGTCTGCATGTGCATAAGGGTGGGAATGTGTGATCGTGTTTGTGTGTGCCTGTACATCTGTCAGGTTGGGTTCTGGGTCGCCCCCTCTCCTGGATCATTAAATATGTAGGCTACCTCCCCCGTCACACTCCCCTCTGGTGATTGGTGACCCTGCCCGCCGGTGCACTGGTGACTCTCGGTATCTGGGGCTGGGTGCTTGGGTATGTGCCTGCCGGCCCTGGTGGCTGCTTGCCGGGTCTGAGTGCCCGGGCTCCGTCGGGCCTCTGTTGGGGGATGGGGTGCTCTTGGGGCTCAGGTCTCTGTGTCCATGCCTGAATCTGCTCCGGTGTATCGGGTTTTCTTCTGCTCCTCTCTGGGGGGGGTACATTTGTCTCTGTGAGGCCGCTCCTGGGGCTGGGTGTCTGGGGTTCCGGTCTTCCTCATGCCATCCTCATGTCCTCGGGGAGGATCTGTGGGTCCCTACAACCACTATTGATCATTCTTATGGAGAAACCTTACAGACTCAGCACGCTCACACACACATACACACACAGGTGTTTGTCAGGTTCACACTTAGTTGGACTGCAGTGTTGTGTTTTTTTTTGTTTGTGTTTTGTCTTTTCTCTTTCCGCAGGTCTAGAGGCAGACTTCGAGGGTCTTCTCTACTCTATCTCCTTCATTTCCCTTAAACCGTTTTCCTACTTCTTTCTTTTTTATGTCTCTGTGTCCATTGCATCTATAATAAACCCACAGTAAATCCTAATAAAGCTTCATTTATATTAAGTGAAGCATCATGGCCAGCTGTAATGCTTTACTTGTGAAAGTAAAACTGTTGGGCCTCAACTTGACACTTAGATAACATTCTGAGTGCCACAATGGACAGGACATGTTAAAAAAATATATATATATATGAATTTGTTAGGTCTTGCTCAGGGCTAAGAAGCTAAAGTTATGGCAGTGAAGCTTTAGCTATGCCAACATCAATTAAAAAACCTCAATCCTAATATAACCTAAATCTGTTGCTACAGGGCAAAAAGTTCCCCTCTGTACATTTGTCATGGATGCCAAATCTAACCTGTCAACAGGTTGAACATGTCAGCATTTCTGTAAAGTATTATTTCCACACAATGACACATTTGTGATGCCCTAGCACAATGAAATGTATGAACTCATGAAAATTTTATTGGTTCCAGACTTTTGGACTGATATTTTCACAGCCTTTAAGAATAGATTACAAATATTATATAATATTTATGTTAATAAATAGGCTTTTTTTTTTTTTTTTTTGCATATTTAAGCTTCGATTGTGTTTCTTAAAAGTTCAGTTAATACACCCAGCGACTTGGGCCGTTATAGAGCGCACCAACAGTGTCATGAAGGCAAGGTGGTTATTTTGCGAGGCACTGGCTTGCTGTGTAAACAGTAATAAGTTTTTGGGGAAACAAATTTTGAAGAAAGTATAACTAGGAAAATAAAAGCACTATTTTATTCCTATGCATCTTAAATCTTAAAATGAGTCAAAAGCAAGAGATGAGATAAGATGAGCTTTATTGATCCCAGGACTGGGAAATTATTGGGCAGCAGCAGCATGATATACGTAACATAAAAGCTAAAAATATAAAGTACAAATGTAATATCTAAAAATATCTACACAGATTTGCATCCTATACATACATTAATGGTAAGTGTGCAGCATAAATTATAAATAAGTAATGTGCAAATGTTGTCATGAGCAAGTAAGTCAGTTGTGTGCTTTTGAGAAATAGTAATTATTGTGCGTTATTGTACAGGGTGATGGTATGTAGCAGGAAAGATTTCCAGTGTCCTGTGTTTCCTGAGGAGCTCCGCCGTCTGTCCAGGGTGGGATGGACGGGGTGGTCCGGTTTGTCCATGATGGATGACACTTTCTTCCGTGTTCACCCCTCCACCACAGTCTCAAAGGTCTCCAGCCTGAGACCAATCACAGAGCCAGCTGCCCTGATGATCTTGTCCAGTCAGTGTGTGTCTCTGGCATACACAACCATACCCTCGAGTTTGCTGTTTAATCCCGTGGAGGCTTCATCAACATGGGGCTGCAACATGGTTGTTATAAAAATGTCATCAATGACGCCCAAAGTTTGCTACATTTTATCTCCCTTTTTTATTAATTTGTGGACCTACTGTAGCCATCTGAAAAGCTGCAGTTAGTACCACTGGTGGGATGTGTTTAAGCAGCAACATTCCTGCAACGTTTTTTTTTCTCTAAGCACCATTGCTGTAAAAATATCCACAATGTACTGTAAAGGTCTCTTTAATCCAGTGTCAGCTGTCTGTGGTCTGCACAGCTGGAGCTTGATGACGGTTTGATCGCTGTGTGACAATAAACTCTTCAACTGACTGCTCAGCAAGCCAACCCAGCATCTTCTGTGGGTTTCCCCATTAAATCACCGCATGGCTGACTCCGTACATGTTGTAACATGATTTGCCCTGCAGATGGCGGGATGAACAGTATTTATTTTCTCCATAGCCAGATAATGATAAAAACTGAACTGTGAAATAGAGTCTCAGAATTGCCTGCACTATTTATGCATGATTACATTTCAGAACATGCACATAATTGTATTTGAGAAACAAAGTCTGCAAATACAAACCAAAGTCTTAAAATGTGTCCCTCAGTGTGAGGAGACAGGAGGAAGCTGCCACCTTGCGCTTAAATCATTTATTAAGGTGTTGGATCAATGCTGCCACTAGAGGGCAGTGTCAGCTGCAGTTTTGAGGAAAACACTTCAACAGAAAAGCCTTATTTGCCCTGAAAATATGTCAGTCACTGTAGAGGTGAGTAGTACCTGCAAACAGAGCAAGAAGACAGGAATCTCAATATTAGTATTAGGAATAAAAATGGAGAATAAGGAAAAAAAAAAAAAAAAAAAAAGCTTAATGTTTGTCAGTCAAACATACAGTAAGATTAGAGTTGCAGGATATGAAGAAAAATAAACTTTCTTACATGTGACAGGAGAGATTACTGAAAAAAAATCTTGCATGTTAAAATCTTGTATTTAATCAATAGAAATAAATGAAAAGTAAAACGGCACAACTCGGTTCCTCGGTAAATTGACAGTATTATGCTCATTAGGCCTATTTAAATTGTGAAAATGCTATTACTTTTACATAATACTGTTAAGGATAATTCAGCTGCTGACTAATGTTAAGAAACCAAGCAGCTTGACAAAAGCAGAAATATAGCAGAATATACCTTTTTTCTTTCTCCTGGACATTAGGGATGTTTATGCTCTAGTTGGCTGAACACATGTCCAGCATATTTACAAGCATCTCATTTGGAAACCAAGTAGCATCTGAAAAACATTACTGAAGATAAATATATATATACACATTCTTTTCTTAGACTTTAGCAGTGTTTTCTGAACCCTTTGTGACATCACACCACTGTGGGCATGACTGTGAGTTCCAGCGTGCTCCTGCTTGGAAGTATGGGGAGGGTCCTGAAGTGATCGATGGTGGTCCTTGGTTCCTTCAGCCGAGCTGTCCTGGAAGAACTGCTGGCGCAGAGTTTGGCGTCAAACTCGATTTCACCCCAGGCCACATTATCACCTTCGTAGCCTTTAAAGGGCCTGTTATTCTTTACTTTCTCAGCCTGCTATGTTGTCAGATTGCCTTCTAGTTCCTGGACTCTGATTTCATAATAAAATTGAGGTATTTGTACTAAAAATCGCATTTCTAGAATAATCATTTGCATTTTTATTTATTTAAAAAATGTAAATTTTGTTGTAAAATAATGAAGTTTACAAAAATCGTAACCTCTATTTTTAATCGTTTCGTAAAATCACCATTAAGTGATTTAAAGTTTTGACAGCGGGTCTAAATGTGGAGAGAGTTACAAATTAAGTTCTATGATCTGCTGGAAACCTCACATTCAACATGTTCAAGCTAAACCATCCAGAAGTATTTCAGTCCTCTAAAGATAAATATTTCTTGAATATCAAAGCTTACATATTCTATACTGCTGATGTATTTTGCCATATTTGAATTAGTTTGTGTACGTTTTGCGGAAACACCCACAAAACTTCACTGACCGCTCCACTCCAGAAATGGGCCATCAGAGTGGTTCATAAGGCAGGTTACTCTTCATATTTTATTGAAATGAATCAACAAAATAAAAACTAATTATAAATCACAATTCCAAAAATCACAAGTTTTGACCAAAATCAGCTTTTTGTTGTAAAAACATTTGCTAAATCATGACTTTTTGACATAAACCGACTGCTCTCCACCTCAGTTTTTACACTTTTTGATGTCAGTACTGAATCAAACAGAGTCGCATTGAAACTTTCTCAGAAATGTTGTAGTTATGTGATTGTCTTTGCACGCTCTTGCAGGCCAGATAGGATGAAGTGAGCTTGACACTCCTGCTCTGGGCCAACAGCAGTGTGTTAGTGCACTGAACACAACACACAAGCACAACCACACACACCTTTAAGAAAATACCCAATTAACTATGCCCTAACCCTAACCTTTCATCTTTTGTCACTTAAACACAGATTGTTCATCTTTAAAGCATCTCAGGTTAAAAAAATATTTCCATCTCAAGTCGTTGAAAACGAATCGTGGGGTGATAAATGAAACTAATGCTTAACTCCACCGCAGCATGAGGGAAAATGTAAATAAGCAAAGCTACGTTTTACCTGCAGAGTAGATGAGTGATAATGGTTGAGAAACGGTTTCAAATCTCTTGAACATTACCGGATGTTTTCTCCTAGCATGGTATGAAACATCACGTTAAACAAGTGACGCATATTGTTACAGGACTAAAATACACATAAACATGGGAGGCAGGAAACACGTAGGTGGAGAAACAGACTTGACTTACTGAATTGTGTAAAAAAAAAAAAAATGAAAAGGGGAAAAATAGAAAAAGAAACCAAAGATCACTCCAAGGTAAAACCATATAATACTCCACATGACTCAGTTGGTATATCACATGCTCACGCTCATGACAGTGTAAAAAAGACCATACAAGTATGACTTGTTTGGTAGGAAGCCTCTTCTCTCTGAAAAAAAAAGAAAAAGAACATGGTAGTGCATGCACTACCATGTTCTTTTTCTTTTCTTCAGTAAAGCAGAAACTACAAGAGCCCCAGAACCATGTAGTTATTTGTACATAATGCACAGTGCCAAGTTTGGAGATAACGGACTCAGCATATCTGTGCAAACATCTTACACCAACTCTAAAGCATGGTGGTGGTGTGATTATAGTATGGGAATCGTGTTGCATTGCACCGCATGTTAGCCTTGAACCCCTCTCTGTACCAAAATGTTCTGGAAACAAGCGTCACACCATCAGTCTGACAGCTGGAGCAAAGTCATGCAACAGGACAATCACAGCAAAAAAACCAAAATGTTTTCTTAAACGATAACGTCAAAGCCAAAGATTTAAATATGACATCATGGCTAAAAGTGGTCTAAAGTGATTCCACATTGGTGTTTAGAAAACAAAAGGTAAACATAGCTCACCATAGAACCTTTGGCCTGGTGTGCCACAGGGATCTATTTTGGGCCCTGTTTTATTCTCCTTATACACGTTAGGGTCAATAATCTCACATCAAAATGTCTCCTTTCATCTGCATGCAGATGATCTCCAAATCCATCTGAAATCTCTGAAAGCAGCCGTGGTGACGTTGAGAAAGCCATTCGTGCATTCTTCAGTTCCCTGCTCAATTACTGTAACGCTCTGAACTTTACAACATCAGCTACAACTCGTCCAGAACGCTGCTGCTCGTCTGTTAACAAGCAGTTTTAAAGCTTTTATTGTTTGGTTTTAGTGCTATAAATGGCCTCCTGCCTCCTGATTTATGTGAGATTTTAAGTTTTTTCGTACATCACTATGTCACTTTTATCACTTTTTTATTTTTCTTTTATCGGGTTTTTATTGACAGATTTTTAATTTTTACGTGTTTGATTACTTAAAACCAACAGTTAAGTAAAAACCATGTTATTGTTGTATGCAATATATAGATGGCTGTTTAAAAATGTAGATTTTTTTATGCAGGATGTATTGAGGACTATCTTCGGGGTATTATTGTTCATCTTCAAAGAAATATGTTCTGCATTCAGGAGCATCAGGTATCAAACAAAGTTTATATAGCATAAGTAGGCGTTATGATGTGCAAAATGCAGACACATTGTTTGTTTTGGATACTGTACAGAGTGCAACAGCAAAGTGCACACAAGGCTTTACCTCAAAGAGGTGGGAGTAATCGCTTCAGCCATGTTTGCTCCTAAAATGCTGAGCTGACACAAATATTTCTGCCTTGCTCTGTTAAACTGAAGTTGCTGCAAGTCAATTTCACTTTAAGATTATTCTGCTTGTTGCTTCATGTGGAAGCTTGACCGTCACTGTGAAAAATGTTATTGGCAAGTCTTTGTTTTAGGCAAAAAATAACATAACTTTTTTTTTCACAAAGGCAACAAAAATTAAGCAACACTAAACACCAAGATTCAATAATTTACAGATCCACCTTTAGCATTAATAGCTTGAAGAAGTCGTTTCCTGGGCGATGCTTATCAGTTTCATTGAGTTTTGGGGCATTCACTGATGCTGACTTTCTTCAGGTTCTGAAACAACGTTTCTGTGATTTGAGGTCTGGACTGACGAGGCCCTTTTCCAAACCTGGACTCTTTTATTTCTGAGCAGTCCAGAGGTAGATTTTCTGACGTGCTGTGGGTTGCTGCATGACCACACTTTGGTTGTTAATCAGATGGCCTCACAGTAGCTTTGTGGAAAAATGTAGCTGAACCACTGAAAAACTGGACAAAGATGGATTTTAGAGGGACTGAGATCCCATGAGTCATTCATTTCTCTGCATAGAAGACGTAGAGGCCCACAGTCAACAAGTAAAACAACCAACAACTCATCCCCTCCTCTTAGTCAGTCTTTGACCATTAATATATTGCAACTTCATATGAATAATAGACACGTTAATTTACTAAGATTCAAATGTATGATCGTATTTCTGCTGTTCTATACCAAGAAGTATGTGGAACTCATGGTTGATTGAAAGGCTTATATTCATATGAAAATAACAAAGTTATTGGTTGATAACAACAGAGTTAGGATGGGCACCATCCTGTAGGAATAATCACACCTGTTTCTTCTGGAGTGCTGAACACTGGTGTGGCACCATTGATGGCTTTCTGTTGGATCGACTGGAAACATATTGCTGTTATCTTTCTCTCTTTCGTTTTGTCTGCATGTTTGTGTTTTGAGTACATTTTATTGCTGACATGAAAGTTTAAATAGATTTGCACTCTTGTAAGTGCAGCTCAGCTCAACCCTTCATTGCACAAAGTGACTGGACCCTTCATAAGTGGGTCCAGAATGACCCGTGGTTTTTATGTCACTGGTGTCATTTTGGTCGAGAATAATCATTTGTATTATATTTTGGTCCACACTAGAATGATTTCATGTTTGAAAAGATTTTGAAAATTTTTAAACATTTAAAAAATTATAAAAAATAAAAAAAAACAGCAACAGAACAATATCAGCTTCCATTTTTGTGTGTGTGCGTGTGTGTGTTTGTGTAACTGCCAGTACTGCGCCTCTCTCTTTTCTTGCCTTCTTATCTCCTCACTATGTGCAGTTGCAGCAAACTACATGCTTCTAGGTGTGATCACTGCACGCATGCACATTGCATTTCTCACACCGACTGCTATCTTCACGCTACTTTAATTTTTGTGCAGATGTAACACCTCTTTCTTATTTGTTTGGACCCATCTGCTCCTGTCCTGTGGTTGAGCTGTTGCTTTTGTCACCTCACACCTTCTCCATTACTTCAATGATTGAGGTTTGCTGTTGGGGGGAACCTTCCAGTCAACGTGTCACGTGCGGTGTTACAAACTCTTTTGACAGCTCGGTGGGGAAGAGGCGTCGTGTGTTAGTGATACCACTCTTGAATTCATGCTCTCACACAACACAACAGTTGATAAGAATCAAAGGTTCCCATGACATTCCAGAGGAGGTCAATGTGGGTCATTTTTGACCCACTTATGCATCAAAGGTCCATGCAGTCTTTCACAATGTTTCAGATTGTCTTTCATCACAAACCTCAAAAAGACAGTCAACAGTATCACATGTTCTAAACTTTGTTATAATGCTTTGGGGGTATTGGGCTCAATAATGACATGGGGGAACAGAACGTGGGAAAAGAAAAGCAAATTACTTAAGCCTCATGAATTTATGAGCATTTTATCACTGTAAAAGATAGTCTTTGTGCAGAATGTTTTTGCAAAATCCAGATCAGAGTGGTGTGCAGATGTCATCAGAGGAAGCAGCTGCATGAAAACATGGTTTGGACTGTACAGCACTTTGTCATCATTTTGTTTGCTGGCCTTGTGCACGTTGACATGAAAACACAAATTTTGTAAAAGTTTCTCATGGGTAAACCGTAAGTTGATACGATGAGAACTGAGCAACGACTCTGCAGACTTCATGTCATACAGTTCCTGCTGTGTAGGTGTGTGTGAAACAACAGCTGCACATTTGCACTCTGGCCAGAACAAATAGGCCTTTGCAAAACTTGGGTTTTAATGTGCATCTGACTATATGTCTTCAGGATAGTAGTATGATATTTGAATTGCAGTATAAAGAATCACTGAACATAAAGGTTCATGTCTGCATCGCTTACGTCCACAGTTGGCATCCCCCACTGATCAGGAACAAATTCAATTAATATAAACTTAACAGACGAGGGTGGTCTATCATTGCATTTATAGAGCTTTTTTCCTTTTTCACTTCTTTCCAGTTTATCTTTTTTTTTTTCATCCTTCATCTTGCAGCATTGACTTCATCCACCAGCTGAGGCAGACCAAACAACTTTCCTCTCATTAACAGACATTAACATTCAGTAAAATCAAAAATCTAAAGTGAACCCTGGAGAGTTTTCTTTTGGAGAAATTTTAGAGTTCTTCATATTTTTCTTTGTAGATCTCTGTCTTTTCCCTGATTCTGCTATCAGCCGTCACAAGCGATCCAGGTTGTGTCACAAACGTTGGTTAAATTGCAAAATGTGCAAAGTCCACCCCCTGTTTAACCAGTCCCGGACTGGGATTTAACACTAGGAAGCACATTTTCCTACAGAGATGCAAAACAACACAAATATCTGCCCTGACATGTTTGGCAGTGGATTTGAGGAGTTCTAGATTTGAGTTTGTTTTTTTGCCAAACATGGAGCTGGCCATTAAAACAAACGGCCCCACGTTGGTCTCATCTGTTCACTGGATGTTGCTCCAGAAGATCTGTGGTTCATTCAGACTGGAGAGGCTTTCTCCTGGCAAACCTTTCAAGCAAACCCTATGTGTTCAGTCTGCTTTTAACCGTGTTGCACCAAAGATTTTAACTTGGCCGGTGGCCCTGTAGGGTCTGAGATGCAGCTCTTGGATTTCGTCATTTCTCTGCGCTTGTTGCTGGAATATCAAGCATCATCTTCTTGTGCATTACCAACTGCCTTGTGATTAATCTCCCTCTCTGTAGAATGTTGAATTCTGATTTTCTTTTGGAAAAATGTCTCAGAACTTTGCATATTTGCACGCATTCATTCTCAGAGACTGTTTTGAACGTCTTTCCTCCTCAGTACTGTGAATATTCCAGACCAGCACACTGCCTAAATGTCTGCTCCTGTTGTAGCCTGCACACCTGCTGTTGATCACTTCATGAAAGCTGGTGATTAGTAGCACCTGGTTGCATCTTTCTCTCTGTAATCATGGCATCATGTGGCAGATAGGGAGTACATAATATCACCTTTTTATTTTCTCTTTCCTTTTTTAATTTAGCTATTTCATGTTAAATCAATAATGGCACAGTGAGACAAGTGGACACAGACTAAATCAGTCTGAAATGATTCATTTCAATAGGCCACAGGTTTTGGAATCTGGAAGTGAAACTTCTATTAATTCCTGATCAACAGGGACAGGTGCAAAGATCACTGTGTCCATGCCTCTCAGGTGCTTTATTTAGTCTCTGGCTCATTAGAAAAATATCAACAGTTATTTCTTTATGCAAAAACAGAGCTGTAGCTACACTATATACTTGAAACTTTGTACAAATGCTTTTGTCTCATCACATAGTTTTAATTAGAGGCCTTCAAAGCTCCTTTAATGGTTTCTGCCTGCCCTTTTTGTTCTCTGAGCTACAATTACAACCACAAGCTACATTTAAGATCTCGGCTTCTGTCTCTTAGAGTTTCTATGTAAAATCGGAAGTGTTTACAGACTCTGCAACGTCTATGTCTGGGCTCTGACATATTCTAATATCAAGAAGCACCTGCACCTGGGGCCATCGATGTGGTTTCAGAAATGTCATTACGTGCATTCCACTCATGAAAAGGGTATTTCTGATTCTTTTTTTCTTCTTTTTTTATTTCTCTGAATAAATACAATATAGAGGTTCAGAATTTACAGAAAGCACAAATTATAACAAGGACGAACAAGGAAACAGCAGCTTTATTTCAGAAACATTGATACAATTAGACTGTGATACCTTCCTTTCTTCTGCTGGACCATGATATTTTAACAGCCTATCAGAAAACGAAACTTAATCTCTGAAATGTAAAAAAATGCTTTTAAGAGCAGAGAACATTGAGACTGTGCTTTGCTTCGAGCCATCAAGGCCACTTTATTTTATTTTATTTTTTTAAAATCACACATATAAGTTGTTGTTTTCTTTTCTGCGTAACAAGCAACACCCAAGATTTAGACATAATATTAGGTAATAACTAACTAAATCAGCAATTATTTGTCTGACAAATGTGTGAAAAACATGTCAAAGCACCAGGAAACAGAGAACTTTGGAGATCATGCAGTGAGATAGTGTTAGACAGTTGGCAGACCGCTGTCAATCAAAATAAACAATGGAACAATGCAACAATGAAAAGAAATGTCACTTCACTGTGAACATACAGTACTCTTTAGCAGACAGACTTATCTGCATGTGCACAAAATAATCATGTCCCTAAAATAGTTTCACTTCACTTTATCTTCTAAGTTTCCTTTATTTGGAAAGGTTATGAGTCATAAGTATGATGATAATGATGAAGGAAAAACTGACATAAATAAATGCTGAAATGACACCTGAAAACACATGGAACATTTTAATAATACGTTACATTTTAGCATTTAAATGTGAACAGTTATTCATACGTTTTGTAAAAAAAATAAGTTAAACGCTTTTAGAGTCAATCCACTCCATAGAGTTGCTCGAGTTGAGCTGTCGGCATGAATTTAGAAGCAATGCTAGCACGGTGTGTCAGTCGTCAGTCCTCTTACTTTCCTAACTGACCCTGTTTACTCACTGGCTGATCAAAACCAACAACGGATAACGTTTCACCAGTGCTCGATAAATTTCAAGTTCATGGGATAATTAACTCAAAGCTCAAAGCTGGAATACCATAACCGCTTATTTTGTGTATGACATTGAGAAGAAGAAGAAAAGAGATGCATTTTGAAAGCATTTTGTTGTTGTTGTTTAGCCAGATGCTTCTGAAACAGGAAAAGAAAAAAGGTAGAGAGTAAAGAATTCCACTCTACTGTTTTTTTTGTTTTTTCTTTGCTCGTGGCTAGACACAGAGACTGTTGACTGTCTGGGAGAGTTCATAAAGCAAATCTACAGGAAGAACATTTCTGTTTCACTCACATAAAAGTCAAGTCTTTACTGATACAGAGAACGATTAGCAGGTTTACACAAATCTGTTTTTGACGCGTGCCTGTTTTCCGGGGAGTGGTTGACGGCAGCATACTCTGTGCCACTGGGATTTACCTCCACAACTGTGGCAGGTTTCCTGGGGAAGTCCAAGATGCTGTAGATCACCGAGGGTCCAGCAGTGTCAACGGGTGTGTCGATAGTTTCCTGCAAATACAGTTAGTGAGGCATCTTGGAAGCAATAGTTTGCATATTTACGTTCACATGTATTTCTTTAAAAGAGTAAAGGTGTTCAAACCTGCACTGTGGGATTGGAGTTTCTCTGGGGTTCTTGTTGGTCTGCATAAAAAGCACATTTTTAGTTTAGTGAGGTTTTGAGTGTTTAAACAATATAAACAAGCCCCAGATAATATCCTGACTATACCTTTTAGCTCTCCAGAGCATCTTCTATCGCGTCAATTTGATTTTATGGAAAAGGCTTTACTGATTAAATTCCTTTTCTTTCTACTATTTTCCAGATCCAAGGAAAACGCTGGTGAGCAGCCGAGAAAGGCAAAACAATAACATTTAATCTGCCTTTGAAGAAAAATGGAATGAGCACATTCTTCTACAGATTCACTAAGAAAAAAAAAAAAAAAAAAAAAGATTGTGACCTTTGGGTCAGATGTGATGCAAGGGTCATGAGCAGTCTTCCTCTGGTAATGGCACACCTTGAATAGGCCAGATGTCAGACAGAAAATATAAGTTGGCCGTGATATGTGTTACAAAAATAATGAAAAGTGCAGGGTTTGTTAGTGCAGAGACAAACATGCCTTACTGAGAACTAAACAAACCGGCACTGCAACGTTATCTCCTTTTTCAAATTCTACTTAAGGCCTGCAGGCCAATTCCAGCCTGTCACTTCATTTTATCTGGCCCATGAGACAATCATTTACTTAACTAACTAAAACATTTCTGAGGAAACTTCAACGCAACTGCTCATTTTATTCAGAAGTGACATCAATAACTAAAGTAGACCACATGTGGTTTATGTCAAAAAGTCGTGATTTAGCAATGTTTTCAAAAGATTTTACAACCAAAAGTTGCAAACTTTTGTGAAAATTGGCTATTTTTGTAAAATTGATTGTTTTTTAAAAAAAAAACAACAATTTGTGATCTTCGGTCAAAAAGTTGAGGTTATGTAAAAATTTGAAATTTTATAGCTTGTAATCTTGCATCAAGATGTGACGAACATTTTATAAAAAAATTAAAAGAATTGAAATTTTAAGCTGTGATTGTACAATAAAAAGTCTTGTTTGCTTCAAATTTGCAGTTCAATATAATTCAAAATACTATATCAAAGGAAAATTCAAGAAAATTTGCAATTTTAGCACAACATGTTGCAAGCAATTTTTTTTTTAATTTGTCATTATTCAAGCAAAATTTGTTATTTTAGTTCAAAAGCCTAAATCTAATGATAACAGTCACAAAATCCTAGATTTATACTTCAGCTTCATCTCCAGAAGGTGATTCTTGTAGTGTTCAACCAATAAAATATTCAAAACCTGTTAAAGTAGGTTTCAACCTCTGTAATCTGTAGTGTTTCAAATAAATTAAGAACACTTCCTTGCAATTTCTTTGAAATCAGCACAAATAAGGGATTTGTTGGGATTAAGAAATGGTTGTTTTTTTTGTTGTTGTTTTTTTTTAAAAACCAGAGATCATGGCAATCCCTGGAAAGAAGCCAGGCATCACCTATTATTTGGTGGGATTGGCTGTATCTGCAATGCCCAACTCCATCGCCAGGAAATGAATGTTACAAATTTAATTTTCTAAAAGAAAAGAAAAGTCCATTCAATACCCTTCGTATTACATTTTTCACACCTGCACACAATGCCAACATGCCTTACATTCCAGTTTTAAGGTTTCTTCATTTGGGACGTGTGCACAAATACATGAGAGCCAGCTCTGTCTACTAACCAGATAAAGGGCATGCTAGTTTAGAGGTGTACTATATTTCATTCTCAGCTCTCTAAATATGGAGATGTAATGCCTAAACTAAACCAAACAAGGAGTGACATGGAAAGTAAACAGAAAATAAGGGGGGGGGGGGTTGGAAAAAAAGAACAAAACTGTGTAATCTTACTCAAACAAGGTGACCTGAAATTGTACACCACACTTTTTACATTAGTTGAATATATACATGTACATGTATCAATTTGAAAAAAAAAAGAATTTTGCCTTTCTCACCTGTTTTTTTAAGCAGCTAGCATAGATAGAGAATACCTAGAACACTAAGGCAAAGTGTCATGTAGTTTTTCAGGAAGATTTTGATTCACTTGGAAGTGAAGCAAAACCTCTTTTATTCAGCAGTTGTCATAGGTGTCGTTTACGTGGATGTAGAGAAGACTGACAGGCTCTGTAAAAGTTTTCTGAGAGATCTTCTCAATAAAAGAAAGAGAGAGACAGAGGCACTGCCACAGTGAAAACTCAGTTTTGAAGTTAGCCTTGTTTAACATGGGATAAGCTTCTACCGTTGTTCCAATTGCTGCCTCACTGAACACACATCTACAGCACATTATTTTGTAGAAGCAATTCTCCAACAGCATTCATGTGATGAGGGGCAATTCTGACTGATGCCACATTGCTTCGCTACATGAGAGAGGATGGTAAACAGCCATTCCATTTCCAAGTACAGAGTAAGCCTTTCACCTTGTCACCCAAACTTGGTCAGATTTGTGGCTGGAGTTCTTCAGATGGGGTGTAACTACATCAGTCTTGAGAGCAGTCGGAAACAAACCCTTATGATTGGAGATATTCACAAATACATGTAGTGTTGATAATTAAAACAAGAATAAAAGCCCAGGACAAGAGGTTATCCAATGTTTCCTCATGTGAAAGCAAGATCTATGGGATCCTACAGTTGAAATTGTGTAATTGTAAAATGTTTGGCACTTACAGGCTTGTTTGTATTATTATAATCGTTATTGTGTCTTCTGTGACAGTCTTTGCTGGTGTTCATTTTGTCCATCAGCCATGCACCTGGAGCATCAGTCACTGGAGTCAATTATTCTGTTTATACAACAAGAACCTTCCTTAGGATTCAAGCAGATCCCAGCATAAAAATCTTTTGGGTCTCTTTTGCAGTAGCTCTCTGATACTTTGTCCATGTTTTCTACTGGCTCCTTTTTTTACTGTACCAAGTGCACCAACAAATATAGGGATCACTTCGATTTTCTGCCAGATTTTTTGTGTTTCTAGTTCTAGGTCTATGTACTTGCTTTTCTTTTTGATTTTCTTCAGTGTGATGTGTCTATCTGAAGTCATATCAATCAGTTTGCAGGTGGCAGTCACTGAATCTTTAACGATGATGTCTGGTCTGTTCGCTGTTATATTTCTATCAGTATTGACTGGCGTGTCCCACATGATGGTGATGTTGTCTTCCCTGGCTTGTGCTCATACCATTTATCTGCAATCTCGATATCATGACCTTTACAGATGCTCCAGTGGAGATGCGTTGCAGCTTTATTGTGCCTGGAGATGTGCTCTGTTTTGGCTAATACCTCACATCCAGATACAACATGACCCACTGTCTCTTCATGTTGTGAACGCATTCTTCATTTGCTCTCCACTTGCTGACCTTCTGTTTCTCCTTTCAGATTACTTGATAACCGTTTGTTGGTGGTGACTTTGTCAACATGACTCTCCTCTAGGATCCCTGGATACTGGCCATGCAATGTTTTGTTTTTCCACTTTCCTTCTTTCATTGATTTCATCTTGGACTTGAACATGTGTTTTAGGGCTTTGCATTTTCTCTCTTCTCTGCTCTCAAACACTAGCATTGTTACTTCCCTTTTGGCCTTAATATTTTAGAACTTAGTACTTAGCATTCTTGGTTATTGAGGTAACATTCTTCTTCTTGTTATTATTATTATTATTATTATTATTATTATTATTATTATTATTATTATTATTATTATTATAATAATGATACATTTACTCACCTTCTGTCATTTTATGGATGACATGTTCAAGGAGATGAGGAAGGTGTTCAGGTATTCTTGTGAGTCATGACTCATCTTATGTCTGGTTGTGGGACTGATCCTTTTCTCTTCTTATCTGAACTTTCAATGATCTTGCAACCACTGTGTCTTCAGTGGATTAAGCTTGTTGTCCCCAACCACCTTGCTGTAAACCTTGCCAGTTTCATTGTCCAGTGAAGTCTGACCGGCCACCGTGGGGGTGAAATTTTTCCCACTTGTTGGGGCTCCTGATTAATGCTAAATCACTAGCAAATAAAATGTTTATGCTAAATGATTTGTTTTACTTGGTGGAATTGGATTTCATGTTTACAAAAGAATCTGGTGAGTCTGGTCACTCCATTTTCTGAACTTATTCCTCCTGAGTACTTGTTCTTCAGCTTCCAGACAGCTGGCATAGGTAGAGGGCTGCCAATATTTAAACCCAGCTTAAAATGTTGACAGGCAATCTTTGAACTTTGTTTGGGAGGTATTCAAACCAGGAAGGTCTATTAGTTCACTTGCTTTGGTGTGGACCAAATAAAATGTTTTTGTTTGCAAAATATGAAGATATGCAGCAAGACAGCTGAGAAGGAAAGCTCTCATTTGTGCTCACCATGTCATGTAATTATCATTATTATTATTATTATGATTATCATTGTTATCATTTCCATCAAGCTCAACTTCTCCAGAGAAGTTGTTTGAAGTGGATGGGCTCTTGTCTGTGGGGCTGTAGGACTCAACAATATCCATGAGACAAACTGTCTTGTTCCATAGGATTTTGTCAAGTTCATCGTACCATTGACATTTATCTTTTTCTTCACCAGAACTTTTTTTTTTCTTTTTTTACTTTTATGCAGCATTGTAAAGGATACCATTCAAATCTTCTCTCCTCAATTTATTTGCTGAAGATGCATTATACCTCAGCATCTGCCCAGATATCCAACAGGCAATGTTTCTCTGAGCTCCCTGTTAAGCCCCAGCTCATCTCTAACGTTGGCTACACTGATGAATGTATAGAAACTACAAATCTATGTGTTTGTGTAGTGGGAGCCTGTCAAATCCTAATAGATATGCTTTTTCGCAACTGGGCCAGATCGAAGTTGGTCTGCCGCCTCTTCAACTGGGTCTCGGTTTGCTTATTTGGTCTGCTCTGAAGTTTGAATCCTTGTATTCACACCTGCCCAAAAGGTCCAAACAAATGAAAGGAAACAAATTTGAGTTTGTTTTAAGCAAACTAAACAAGGCAGGTGTGAATACCCTCTTAATCTCACTCAAGCCCAGGTTGGTTTGTCCTTTCATCTACATGAAGCTGGTGGTTTCGTAGCTTGAAACTGCATCTTTTTGAGCTGCGTCCCAGACTGCATAAATCGGAAGATGCCTTTGGAGCATCTTTGTGTGAACAACCAAGCCGCTGTCTAATTATGGTAATAACGGCATGGCCCCCACCTCTCCAATACCCCTTCAGCTGGATCTTCTTTTTCTTCTGTTTGTTCACACCGCACAGCATCTCATCCAACTGGAAGGAATAATAATAACTACTTTTATACATTATCAGTGAGTTTTTAACGTTATCAGTCACGATCGTAATAATTCAGGTTCAGAGCAAATATTTAAGTGTTATTCAGCCGCTTTCTAAAATTCACCTTTGTTTACTATCCCGTGCACCTTGTATGTTTCTACTAGTACAGTCAATCACGCTGATGTAGGCAGGTTCATGAAGGCGCGACTAATGTTTGAAATAGGCTAATGGTGAAATAAAATAAACATATTTAAAAAATAATTTTAACATTATGTATTTCATGTATTGTGTTTAGTCTTTAAATGTCCTATTGTAATCCATTTTTTAAATTCATTTACGTGTACCACAGTCTGAGAATGACTGACTTAGACAAAATATCTGTCCTCATAATAAGGCAAGTGGTAAGTAAAGTTATTAATTAAAGCTAAACATACTGACATGACCTCAGAACAGGAGGCGAGTATACTACAATGACTTAATAGAAAGGTGAGGATACAGATGATATAGATGATTATATAATGAGATTAATGGAAATGATGCAGAAAACTGTTTTCTTGTACTTTTTGACAACAAGATTGTTCCTATCAGTACTTCATCATCTTTTTAATCCTGCATCTTCTTCTATTTGTCCAGTTATCTGGTCATTTTGAGCAGGTGTCTCCTCTTTGACAGAGATTAAGTGATTGAGAGCTAACTGCCCTCTTGACACTGTTTCTTCTCATCTCTAATCTGAACATTTTAAATACTTCATTAAAAACCCACCTCTTCTACCCTTTGACTTTTAATCCAGTTTAAGTAGAATAGAGGGTATGCATGTGACGTCACCGCAGTGGAAATCACTGTTTACACCCCACTGAGTGGCAGGAAGATGAAGCTGAGCAGCGCCATTGGTTTAAATACCGTCTAAACTTAAGAACAATATCAAAAATTGGGGAAGAGCTGATGTGCGATTGATTGCTTTTCAAACCTGTGTGTACAGTTAGAGCTGTCTTTTTACAGGCTACTGAAAGCTAAATGTTGTTAAAGGGATACTGGCAGGTCCCGCTCACTGACCGTGCGTCTGAAATTTTGGCTTTTGTTACCCCTGACAGGTTCTTGCAGTATACTGTAATGGCTTTTGGAATGTGCAATGCGCCCGCCACCTTTCAACGTTTGGTAAATACATTGTTCTCTGATCTGCAGAACTGCAACGCTTACCTCGATGACGTTGTTGTGTATACCATGACTTGGGACGAACATGTATCTGTTCTTCGTGAAGT
>JBAMYA010098339.1:0-20751 GCA_037176975.1 Arrhamphus sclerolepis | reverse complement strand
CTGGGATAGGCTCCAGCAGACCCCCGTGACCCTGAACAGGACATAGCGGGTATAGAAAATGGATGGATGGATGGATTTTGGGATGGAAAATGTACAAAGTACTTTGAATTTTCAAAAAAGGGAGGGCTTGACTGATCCTTAACCAGTCAAGAGAGCTGGTTAAGGACACATTCATACTCACTTTCATGTACGCACACATAAAGAAACATCTGCTGCAAGATTAAAATGCATATATATATATATATATTCAGCATTAAAAGGTTTTTGCAAGATAATATTAATATGTATGGAGACAGTTATTAAAAAAATGTAAAAAAAAAAGCCAAAAACTGTGGCATTTTATCCAATGTACACCATTTGTGATAGACAAATTAAAATAGTTTTGTGCATAATAAAATTCAAACGGCACAGATGGTAATTTTGGAGAACTGGCCTGACTTGTGTAAACTAAAACTATTCTGCTTCACGTAATCAGAGTTAAACTTTGCAGAGATAATGTTCAGATTGTGGCCTACGATTTTGTTGAGGTACATAGAGACTGCTGCATCATTACAAAGGGATACTCAACCTGCTGGTGGTTTTAGTCTGTCATTGAGCTTGTTTTTTTTCTTTTCTGGTTAACCATGAAATTCCGAACTATTTCATGGTTCCAACTGTTTACAGATGTATTTCTACCATCAAAGTCTGAATGATTTCAACATCTGATATGTTCTTTTGGAAATGAAATATGGCTTTATGAGGTTTGACAACCATTGATTCAGTCTTTATTTTTGTTTTTAAGTACATCTGATCAGTTCATGTTAAATCTGCCGACTGTTCTGTGATGGAGGAAACAGTTCAGAAAGTCGTGGTTTATGTTCCTAACTGCAGTTTCTGTCTCTGCTTTGCCCTGAAAATGTCAGTTAGCTGACGGCCCTTTTCTTTTCTTCTCGTGATAAAAGCTACAAATCCTGATGGAAGTCGGGTTAATGTGCCGTATTTTACAGCTGGGTTCTGTTGGAGTTTTACTGGAGGCTTATTTTTAACGTGGAAGAGGTCTGGGCTGATATTTCACGTGTTTGTGTTGGAGCGCTGTATTTCTGCAGTAGGAATGTTTGTGGGTTTGTCTGTAACCTTCACGCCTTCAGCTGAAAGCCGATCCCTTATGCATGTTCAGCAGAGGTCCAGTGGGTCACCAGGAAATGTTCCTTACTGGTCCTTTATCAATGGGCCAGTGTGTTTCTGAAAGCTCCCATTGATGATCCCAGAGGTGAAAGGTTGAGGCCCCTCAAATGTGTCAAAAACGCTGGTTTATAGTCGAGCTTATGGTCCATGACTGCAAAATGAGACCAGATCAGCTGGTCTGGAGAGAATGCAGAGACTAGTACAGACCAATATAGAATGGTACAGACCGGTATCGACCAGTAAAGGCCAGTACAGATCAATACAGACCAGTACAGGGAAGTACAGACCAATGCAGATCAGTATAGACCAGTACCGACCTGTAAAGGCCAGAACAGAACAGTACAGACCAATGCAGACTAACAGAGACCAGTACAGACCAGTATAGACCAGTACAGCTCTATATAGACCAGTACAAAACAGTCAATTTTCACCAAAATGTCAAGATTTGAAAAAGTTTAAAAAAAAAAGTCAAATCTTTTATTTGAAAGATATTAGAAGTTATATAGAAAAGCCAAGAAAAAAGTGAGTTTTTTTGCCAAAATTTCATAATATAAAATATTACATTTGACAAAGAGAAAATAAAACAAAATAAAATAAAACAAATATAGGCTTGATGTTTTGAGGGAAAAAGTGTCCTGTTTTTTTCACAAAAGATTTGCAATTTTTTCAGAAAGAAAGTTGATTTTTTTTAAATAAAAAAATACTCTTGCTTTGATGAGAAAACAATTTCAGTAATGTTCCAGGAACATTGTTCCAGCAATATTTCCAGAATGTTCCAGCAATATTCCAGGAATGCTCTGGCAACTGCCCAGAAATTTTCCAGCAATGTTCCAGGAATATTCCACCAGAGTTTCAGGGGTGCTCCAGCAACTTTCCAGGGATGGTCCACCAACTTTCCACCATTGTTCCTGCATTGTTCCAGGTCTTGTCAGTGGCTCTGAGGTGGTTGTGGTTCTGGTTGGTCTCATCAGTCCAGTCCTGAATTCTTTGTTCCAAAAGTCTGCTGGTTTATTCAGATGCAGTTTAGTGAACCTCAGTTGGGTTTCCATGGAAACCCTCTCAAACCAACATCCTGGTTCAGTCTTCTTCTGGCTCTGTTGTCAGGGACTATTCGAGAGTCGGTGGATCCAAAATGTGTTTTCTGAGTGTTGAGCGGTCATTTATGGCACATCTACTGGGACATCCACTCCTGGGAAGACTGACAGCATGTTTTGTCCTTGTGAATAATATTTCTTCAAACAGGCATCATCAAGTGTCCATCAATGATCTGCCCATCAATGTTTGTCCCTGAAGGACAGTGGAGATGCTGAAAGTATCACCAGATGAAAGTCTCCAGGTAGCTCCGGAAACAACCAGATGAAATGAGGCCTCAAAGATCAAACGCTGCTTTCAGTCCATAAACCAAGAAAGTTGCATTATTACTGAGTATCAGAACTGATGGCGAGAGGAGCTGCTGTGGAAAAAAACCCAAAAACACTAGATAGTTACCTTTGTTGACAGATATGTCCGTCTTTACTCCTTGGAGATTTGAATTTCACAGATAAGAGTAATCAATCTTACATCAGACAAACGTCTGTCTCATTAGTCATTGTGCTGTAAGCGATGACTCATTAATGACTCCGTGAAGTCAGACCACCTTTGTCCTCCACCATCTGAAAAACCCAGCAAACTCTGGACTGAATTTATTTGCTGATGTCCATCAAACATCAAGGTTCATTAGTCTCCTCTCAGTCATTTGAGGAAACAGCTTGTTGGTCATGATTAAAGTAAACTGATTATTCTGCTGATCGATCAACGCGATCAGGGATGAAAACTGCAGAATATGTAATCTTTAACTTTCTTAGCTAGGTTCCATTCAGCGTTGCGTTCCATGAGCTGGCCTTTAACACGCTTGTTTACCTGTGAAGCCACATTTCCATCTGAGGAAAAAAAACTACTTATTGATAAGAGAATAGATGCATGTTTTATAAACACCCTGCAGGGAGACATTTAGTGGTTGCATTACCTTAACTATGCTGGATCCCAAGCGCTCCATATACTCTATATACTCTACGTGTTTCTATGTGCTCCCTGAACATCTCTGATTCATGGTTGTTTCAAGGTAAAGCAGTTGTTCAAATAAAGTGCACTTGGCTTTTATTTCTTTACAGACAGGATGAACACAAAACATTTCCCTTTTACTATCACTGGCATCCTTTTCTTTGTTAATTTACATTCACGCCCCCCCCCCCCTCCCAAAACAAACAAACAAAACAAAAAACAAAAACAAAACAAACTTGGAACGACACCAAAAGGACTTTCCGTTGAGGACCACAGACAGACAAGTCCAGCAGTCGTACCCTCGTCGCTTGTGCTTCGCTGAGCTTCGTCTTTCTGACAGTTGTCTGACAATTCAGCAAAAGAAATACATTCTCTCTGAAATAAGAACGGCCACGCTTTGTTAGGTTTTTATTCAGAGCTCAGAGGTGAAGACAAGCGATGACAGGTAGTCATTAACCAAAGCCATCAGTAAACTACAAACCCCTAATTATACATTTGCAGCTTTGAATAATACATATGAGTTACATGAAATTGAACAGATGTTGTCATGGATGTAAATCCATCTATGGGGACCAAAACTGTTTTCTTTTCTTAGTACCAAACTGTAAATATATTTATTGCTGCTGTAAAGTTGAACATTTTAATGTGGAGGTCGATGGAGACTGACATTCATGAGTGAGCTCTTAGTGGTCATTCAAGAAAAATGTGAATATTCTCACTTCTGCGTAAAATCAACTCTGGACTCCAGATGTTTCCTGTAAACCTAGTCACCTGTGTTGTCACTGCTCCAGCTGGCCCCAGTTTTCCCAGTACAGACCAGCTTCCTGTCTTCCTGATGTGGTTTGGACCCGTCTTGTGAGTAACCGAGAGGTGTTAGGGTTCAGTACCGGTCTGAAGTGTGGAACAAGGAAAGAAGAGGAGTCAGAGTGGGATGATGATGATGATGATGATGATGATGGGGAGGAGGAGGCTGATGACAAAGCTCAGAGTGCTTTAATGAGTAAGAGTCAGGATGCTGACGATGATGCAGATGGAGACGATGAATAATAAGTCCTGAAGGTTTCTGTTTGTAACAACAGGAGTTTTTTTTTTTTCCGAGTGTCTTTAAGCTCTGAGTTTATATGTTTAAAGCAGCAGCAGCATAACACATTCTGACTCACGCTTTCATGGCTGCTGACTTCTGTCCTCATCATCGTACTCCAGCACTTTTGTCCTCTTCCAAGGATATAATATAACATAATATACCAAGAGTAGTACTTGTTTTAATAACATATTAGGTAATAATAATATAATAATAATATAATGATAAAGCAAGTTACAGAGATTTTTGTCTTAAAATCACAACTTTTTCTTTTGCTGTAAAGTTTTGATCATAACAAAATCCTGACCTATTTTTTTTTTTTTTTTAAAGGTTTTAATCAATTACAGTCAATATCTTTTTAACTTAATATTGAAAATTCTTGTAAAATATCAACATGTTTATGTAAATGAAAGTTTATTTTATAAAATCACAATTGTTTGTTGAAAAATCATGAATTTCACAACATTTTGTTGTAAAATTATGAATTTTTCAGGTTGTGACTTTTTGTTCTAAATTTGAGGGTTTTGTCGTATGATCCTGTTATTTTTTTTCTGAAAAATCACAAATTTTTGTGAAATTACTTTTTAAAAAACTTAATATTGCAAATTCTTTTTATGAAATATTGGATGGTTAAACAGCTTATCAACAGTCATTCTGCTGAAGTGACACTGATCTAGTAAAGTAAAAGGGGCGGAGCTTGAGCGCCACCTGGAGTCTACCTGTGCAGATGTCAGCAATATGTTTCCTTCTGTCAGAAACATCTGGATGGAGGTCAGCAGACATTCAACAAACCGCTGCTGACATCCAGAACAATAAATTATATGGTCGCTGTGGTCACATCGATTATCAGCATGCCATCGTCAAGGACGGACTTGTGGACCGCTGGTCCGGCCTCTTGGTCCTTGAAATGCTCTCTGACATGAATGAGGGAGGCTAGCGTTTCAGGTGGAAAATAAAAGTTACTTCTGTTTACGTGTCAGTGGTTCAGAAGAGGAAAGAATAAAACACAGATTTAATTCTGTGACGAAACTCTTTCCAGACTGATTTTTCTTTGACTGTGCTGCTGTCTTTCCCTCTTGGCATTCTGTGTTGACACACACCTGAAAACTCCACACCAGAAAACATCTGCTTTTCTCAAGGTCTGCACACCAGCTGGCGGTCAGTTCATCAATGGTGATGATCAGAATCTGACAGATTTGCTAAAGCGGAACTTCGTTTTGCCTACATGTGGTTTCTCTTTTTATGGTTGTCTTCATTCATCCCTCTAAAATCATTGAACATTGTTTATCGTCTAACATCCTCTAACATTCTCTAACATTGTCTGTTGCCTAACATCGTCTGTCGTCCAACATCGTCTAACATCATCTAACATCCTCTATCATCTTCCAACATATTTTAACATCGTCTAACATCACCTAACATCAACTATCACCTAACATCGTCTAACTTCGTCTATCGTTTAACATCCTCTAACATTGTATGTCATCTCTTGTCTAACATCCTCTAACATTCTCGAACATCATTTAACATCGTCTAACATTGTCGAACATTGTCTCTGAGGCCTCCTCTGCTTTTCTTTCTGATAACTCAGGTTTTTTCTATAAAGGTCTCTTGTCTCTGCTGTAACAGCTTCTGTTTTCAGTCGTCTTATTGTTGAGTGAAGGACAGATGTTATCAGCAGCTGGTTATGGTGGAGGAAAGTCATCGCTATCAGCAGCTGTGGAGGAGAAGCAGAGACTGTTATTTGTAGCATTGCAAAAAAAACAAAAACCTAAACTTGAATATACAGGAATTTATGAGTAAACTCATCTGAAATATTTATATTTAAAACAGAGTTAAAGTTCAGTTGTTCACCTGCTGATCTTCTCGACGCTGTAGCCTCCAGTCTGAAGAAGAAGAGATGAAGTAATTCTAATTTTAATCATTTTAATCTTTATTCATAACTCAAAATCCAACAGTGCTGAGCAGCTGGAGTGATGGTGGCTACGTTTGTGGTTTTAGATGATTTTATGTGATGAAATTCAGCTGTCATGAATGTAAATCTGTTAATTTAAGTTAAGTTGAGTTAATGTCTTAACTTGTAGTCAGTTGAGATTCTCATGGTGTTTTATAGATTGTTACTGTCATTAACAGTCATTTTTAAGGAATTAGACTACAAACATTTTACAAGCAGTGGCTTAAATATAAAACAAGGATTCATGATTGAACGTTAATGGAGAATGTTTCCTTTGATGTGATGTTTCCCATCAGCCACCGCGGAAGCAAACTAACGTTTGTTTTTCTTTTTTATCCAGAAACCAGAACTTCACACGCTGACGTCTTATCTTAGTTTCAGGTCAGAGTTAGTTAATAAACAGTTGTTGAGCAAACACCAGAAACCAGTGAGGGGGGAGTGGGAGGGTAGCAGATGGGTTCATTCTGGGTCCTCGTCGTCGTCATCCTCTTCCTCCTCCCCCTCCTCCGCCTCATTCCCAGTTCAACTGCTTAAATATAACTGGACAGAACCTATGTGACATCACTCAGAGCACTCATGTGGTTATGACATATATATAAAGATTTTTAGGCACACCTTCAAACACAAGGTCCTTGCTGCAAGGCATTGTGGGAAACTCAGGAGAGGTTGGTGGACCTTCACCAGTCTGATTGGTTTCCGGAAACTGTTTTCCAGGTGTCTGGATGGAGACACTTATGTGTCCTAGAGATCCAGGTGGACCTCCAAACAATGACTAAAGATGGAAAGATGCTGAAACCAGCAGCAGAGTTTTATTAACCTAACGTGAAAAACACAAGTTGCTCCAAAAGCACAAGAGATATGCCAGATTACAGTTTGTAGATGAACATGGAGCTCTTTGTTTCTGGTCGTAAACCACAGCTGAAAGTTCATCAGTTTACCCAAAACATCCAAATGAATTATATTTATGTAAGAGCAGCGATATACAAGTACAGATGTCCAGTAACAAAGTTTATCTTTGACAACAGTTAATCTGAACACAAACTCCCAAACAATGCACCTTTTTGTAAGGACATGATTATAAGCACAATCATCAGGTGGAACACATTTTTCTTATTCCAGAGACAGGAATCAAAACTAAGTGTTTTTCATGGACGTTAATAAATGTCAAGATGCAAGAAAAGATACAGACTTTTGCACATTACCACTAGTAAATCTAGTCCTCCATCCCCAATAATAAGACCCTACTCTTGTTAAAAACAGAAATATGGGCTCTTAAATGCATCTAAAACTGTAAAATGCTGCTCGGATCTAATTTAAATTCCAGCCTGAGACAGAGTTTTGTGTTTCAGAGCCTTTGTGGTTTTATAACTATAGACCCTTCAGTGCACAGAACACTGGTTCAAAACAATCTCCAACCATCCACCTGTCCTGGAGATAGCAAGTTTCAGCGTGCTGGAAAGTCTTGAATGAACATCTGGTCTACTCTCTGCTGAACTTTGTCCTTTCAAACTTTGCCTGCAGTGTAAACTGGAAGTTGGCTGACCTACTTATTTCACCTAAACTAGAGCCGGAGGGTGGTGGTGGTGGTGGGGGTGGGGGTGGGGTGGGGCTGCTCTTTAATGGGAATGAGGTTACGGTGGCTCTGGTTTCCATACAAGCAGCAGAAGGGGTGAAGTGGTGTGAAAGCAAACCCAAATCAAGCCCAACCAGAGCTCTGAGGATCTGATAAACGGATAAAAAGGAATCTTCATTCATCCCTTCTTTTTTTATAGGTTAGAAAACATGTCACTTCTGCACCACTGGTCCAGGGTTGCCTGTCCCTCAGGACACCACAGGACAGTGGACCTGAACGTCACAGCATTTTTTTTTTTTACCCCCCAAATTTAGTGATTTTTACAACAAAAAAATAACAATTCAATTATTCACAATTCAATCACAAATTCAATCACAAATTCAATCACAAATGCATTGTTATGTAAAAAAAATTTGCAATTTTGCAAAAGTCAATATTTTACAAAATAATATTTTATAAAAAGTTGCAAAATTAAGATGAAACTTTTTGCAGAATTTGTGATTTTATGACAAAAAGTTGAAGAAGTTATTCAGATAAAATTTTTTAACCACCAAAAAAATTTTTTTTAAAAATGCACAGACACAATTTTACAACATTAAATTTTTTGCATTTTTTTTAACCACCAAAATTTTGTGATTTGTAAATTTAATTTACTTTTTATGACAAAGATTTGATATAACCAAATCAACAATTCAATCAAAAAAACAAAACAAAAAGTAGTATTTTTAGGACTTGTTGTTGTGATTTTAAATTGAAAAGTTTCAATTTAGTGAAAGTCAATAATATATAACAAAATGTTTTAGTGTTAAGTTAAAAAGTCACAATTTTGCTAAATTTGTGATTTCATGACAAAAAGTTGAATTAAAGTTAAAGATTTTTTTAACCATAAAAATGTGATTTTTGAACAAAAAAATGTATAAAAAAATTGAAAAACTTGCTATTTTAGGGAGTGAAATTGTAGTTTTATGTCAAAAATGTGATTTTACAAAAGGCGATATGTTACTCCATAGGAAGTGTAATTTGGGAAAATTCTCAATTCAACTTTTGATTCCTTAGAAAAAAAATTATGATAAAAAAAAGTCTTTTTCTGTTGGCTTGGACCAAAACATTTGTAATTTGAATAAATAATAAATTCAAAAATGTTAGATCTACTATCTTATAGCTAATGATGCTGATGTGACCCTCAGTGGAGATGAGTTTGAAGTTCCAAAGATGTTCCAGTGGCTGGTCTTTGTGGTTCAGGACCTCCAGACTGAAAGGTTTTAAACCAAAAATCTATTTTAGAATAATCACAACTGAAGATATTTGCTTCCTCAAGTCCAGTGGAGTTATAAAGGTTAACAACCAGGATCTGGTTCCAGTGAGGGGTTTCCCCAGTCCATGTCTGTCTCTGGAGGACGCAACGGTCCAGAGACCTGCAGACAGACGAGCCCTGCAGCTGCTGTCCTGCTGGAAACGAGGGGAGACACATGGAGACACAATGCCCCCCAGTGCTGATACCCAGTCATGTGCTTCCTCTAAAACCCCATGTTGTTTTTTTTTGCCCCAAAGTCATTAAATCAGAAGAGGAAAAATAATCACGAGTACCCTCACTGCTTCTGCAGGACTGATGACCTGGTCACCAGGAGGTGTTCAGACGTGACGTGTCCGCTAACACAATGCAAAGAGGGAAAGACATCAGTAACAGCTGCTGCACATCCATGTGGAGTGGAAATATTCCCTGGATGGGGGTGGGGAGTTGTCTGGACCTGGTGCCAGTTTAAATTTAGAAGCATCAACTGTACACGGCTGTCTTTGGAGAGGAATGCTTGTCTCGGCCATCCACCCATCAGGGAGCGACTGCAGCAGTGCACTAGCGCATGTTCAGACCTGATTCATGAGCTCCTGGAGGTTTTTTTTTTACTCAGACGTCACGTGCAGTGACGTCGTGTCGGTCATGAGTTTTTCCAGAGCTCCACGCTGTTTGGGTTCATCTCCATTCAGCCCGAGGCAAACCCCTTGGAGTCACATGTCCCACCCACCCCCCCTCCTCCCCGGAAGTGTAGCGTCAAATCAATCCTCAGCACCCCCCTCCTCCTTTAGAGCCCCTTTTATAGAGTCTTTATTGTTAGATCAGGAGCTCCTGGTCTCAAAGCTACCCAGTTCGTCCTTTGACTCAACTGTCTCTGATTGTAACATTTATTTGTAGAGACCTTTCACAGATAGCTGTGACAAAACACAAGTAAAATAATTAAAATTTAACATAAAACATAAGCTTTTTTTTAAAAAAAAGTGTCCGCTGACACTATAAAGCAAAGGTGTCAAACTTTTTCATTTATTTCATCCTGGTCCATATCATCACCATGGTTGCCAATAAAGGGCTGGTTATCTTCCCAACCAGTTATTTTTGTCAGATTTCCTGCTACTTTTTTAAAAAAAAAAGGAATTTTATTCGTAAAAACTCAATTTTTTCCTCTTTTTAAAAAAATAATCACAATTGTTTTTTGTTTTTTTTTAAATGGACAATTTTTTGTAAAAACTAATTTGTTATCAAATGGTGAATTTGTTTATTTTACAAAAAAAAAGTGGAATCTTGGTTATAAAATCTCAAATTTCATAAAAATTACAACCTTTATCATAAAATTGAGACTTTTATACTAAACTCAGAGTTTTGTAGTGTTCCATAGAGGAACTGCAGCCTCTAGTGGTTGGTAGAGGAACTGCATCCTCTAGTGGTCAGAAAAGGAAGTGTAGCCTCTTGTAGCCGGTGAAGGAACTGCAGTCTCTCATGGTCAGAAGACGAAGGGCAGGTTCTAGTTGTCGGTAGAGGAACTGGTCTCCAGTCTCGAAATGTTCCAGAACTGGGACCAGATCTTTCCTCCTGAAGGCCTCATGTGTTGTAGGTCTTCAGAAAAACCTTGGTACCAGGCGAACTCTGAAGTAAATGTGGCACTTCTGCTCCGTACTCACTTTAACTCCAGCTGCAGTAAGAATCCTGTGTTACCTGACTCCCAGTGTTTACACCAGTGGTCCAGAGCAGCACAGCGCTGTCCAATCACAGCTCTTCACAACTCTTCTGTGCTGGTTACCAAGGAGACAGTGAAGTCTGAGAAATAGAGCATCGGTTTGACGTGGATGTTGATTTAAATTTTTTATTTATTTCTATTCTTTTCTTTTTCTCTTCATGGGGGAGGGACATTACCAGCTGGACTCAGATACAGTCATATGAGATTTTAGAGTAAAAACACTGATTTATGTGATCATCGTAGGTCTGCTGGACAAATACCTTCTTCTTCATTATTCATTTAACAAAAATGAATCCAAAATGAAAAACAATGACATGGACAATCCTAAGTATCAGCTCAAAATGATGCTCAGAGCTGAACCAATGAAAAGATGAGGGCCAGCATGACTGTCAATCATTCAGCTGCCTGGCTGTCATAGGTAATAAAGCTTTTAATAATTTTACCTGACGATGTTCATAAATTCCTCTGGTACAGTTGTCATGGGCGTGAAATGTATATGTGGAGACCAAAATGGATGTTTCTACCAGGCTATAAATATGTTTATTTCTGAACCCAGAGTTTTTAGAACACAGAACACATCAAAATGAGGTAAAAAAGGAGGCTTCTGACATCTTTTTTTTTGTAAAATATCTAAGAAAAACAAAACAAAAACACAACTGTATGGTGTGTGTGTGTGTGTGTGTGTGTGGGGGGGGGGGAACACTGTTTGGACACTCCTCCCACCCACATCATTGGTGCCAGCTGGGGTTTGAGCCGGTGACCTTCCGGTTGCCAGTCCAGGTCTCTAGCCGGTACATCACGGAAACCCCACATAGTATGTCTATCTATCTAACTATCTATCTATGGTGCTAATTCATTAGCTAACTGTAGGCCATCTCTAAGAACTTGTGTTTTGATTGACAATACTTTGTTAAATTTTTCACATTAGTAATTGAATGAAGTGGTCTGAAAGTGCTCTGGTGTCTCAGGCAGGTTTCTTGGTGAACAGTTAGCTTAGCTTAGTAGAGCAACAGGAACTAGAGGAAACTGATTCTACTGATCCTGGAAACCGATTTTTCTTGATTTATGAGACGTTATCTGCTCTGTATGTTTCTAATTGGCAAAGAAGTTTTATGTCTCAGTCTGGAAAATTACTTTTAACTAGGAATGTCTGGAAGTTAACTCGAAGTTAATGTTTTCTTTTTTCTCCCAAATTCAGCCAAAGATATCAGTGTTGCAGGGTATTTGGTTTTGAAGCTGTGTTTATGCTAAGCTAATTGCCTTGTGGCTCCAACCTGATACTTGAAATCAATGAAACTGACTAGTTTCCTTTCCCCATTCTCCAACAGATGCAGATACTTGACAAGTTCCCAATTGAGGGAGGGCAGAAGGACCCGAAGAAGAGGATCATCCCATTCCTGCCTGGTAATACCCTGATCCTGCAGCTCTGGTCATCGTACAGGCTCCCACATTAGAAATGTACCAGCGCCAGTATAAGCTACTTAATGATGATGATGACTATATCTGGAACTCTCTGGAACATGTTTAGTCTTGAATTTACATGCTTGACAAAAACAACTTTGCAATCCATTTATTACTTAATTCCTTCCTAATGAGGCCTGTTTTGAAGATTCGTTCTTGAAAATCACATGCACACTTTAAAATTAGTATATCTGAAGAACTTAGTGGTCGGTGGAGGAACTGCAGCCTCTAGTGGTCAGTAAAGAAAGTGAACCCTCTGGTGGTCGGTAGACGAACTGTAGCCTCGAGTGGTTGGTAGAGGAACTTCAGCATTTAATGGTCACTGGAGGAACTGCATCCTCTACTGGTTAGTAAAGGAACTGAAGCCTCTATTGGTCAATGGAGGAACTTCAGCCTCCAGAATTCAGTAGAGGAACTGTAGGCCTTAGTGTTTAGTAAAGGAACTGCAGCCTCTAGTGGTCAGTAAAGGAACTACAGCCTCTAGTGGCTGTTGGAAGAACTGCAGTTTCTAGTGGTCAGCCGCGGAACTGCAGCCTCTAGTGATCACTAAAGAAACTACAGTCTCTCGTGGTTGGTAAAAGTACTGCAAGCTCTAGTGATCAGTAAAAGAACTGCCGCCTTTCAGTGGTCAGCAGAGGAACTGCAAAATCTAGTGGTTGGTAGAGGAACTGCAGCATCTTATGGTCACTGGAGGAACTGTATCCTCTAGTGGTCAGTAAAGGAACTGCAGCCTCTAGTGGTTGGTAGAAGAACTACAGCCGCTATTGGTAACTGGAGGAACCGCAACCTCTTGTGGTTAGTGAATGAACTAAAATATCTGGTGGTCAATGGAGGAACTTCAGCCTCTAGTGCCTGGTAGAAGAACTGTAATTCCTAGTGGTCAGTGGCAGAACTGCAGCCTCTAGTGATAAGTGAAGAAACTACAGTTTCTAGTGGTTGGCAGAGGTACTGCAGCCTGTAGTGCCTGCCTCCTTTCTGGCAAGCGTAAGCGTGACCACATATACCCTGTCCTCGCTGCACTTCACTGGCTCTTTTAGAAATAGATTTAAAATTTTATTGTTTGTTTTTAAAGTTCTTAATGGTCTAGCCCCCCAATATCTGACTGAGCTCCTCAATACCCACAATCCTGCCAGGTCATTGAGATCCTCCAATCAGCTGATACTGGCCGCCCCTAAAACACAACTGAAGACCAAAGGTGACAGAGCCTTTGTGGCGGCGCCCCCTAGACTCTGGAATAACCTGCCCTTTCATGTTCGATCTGCAGGATCAGTTGAGGTTTTTAAATCAGCTCTAAAAACACACTTTCTCTCCTTGGCTTTTGATTAGTTTTAGTGGATTTTGGCAAATTTTTAATTTTAATTTTTTAACTATTTTATTTCTATTTTTATTTCATTGTATTTTTGTATTTATCTTATTTTATTCTATTTTATGTATGCCTTAATATGGGTAACTTTTTTTTTATCATTCTGCTATTTTAATCTGTACAGCACTTTGGTCAACCTCGGTTGTTTTAAACTGCTTTATAAATAAAGTTTGAGTTGACTTGAGTTGAGTCTAGTGATCAGTAAAGGAACTGCAGTCTCTAGTTGCCAGTGGAGGAACTGCAACCTGCATTACTAGAACATTGCAGGAACGTTCCTGTAATGTTGGTGAAGCAAGAATATTGCAGGAACAGTGCTAGAATGTTACTGGAACACTTCTGAAGAATTGTAGAAACATTCCAGGGACATTGTGTAAAATTGCAGGTTCATTGCTGAAACATTGTTTCTAGAATTATAAGAGCCATTATGAACTTTTAACACACAACTCTATGAAAGGAACCAATACTACAGTACGAACAGCAGGATCTTTCTGACATCTGCTGGTGGATGTGTTGATTCACAGCAGCTCACTGAATCTGATCACAGTTTTCATTTCCAGAAACGCATCCAGTATTCATGGTCTCCTCCTAACTCCTCCCCTTCTCCTCCTAACTCCTCCTCATCTATTCTTCATTTTCTTTTTGCCTCCACTTCATCTCCTCTCTTGTTCCTCTATCTCTGATCCTGTTTTTCGTGTCTTTTCCAGGAAAAATCTTGTTCCGGAGGAGTCACGTACGAGACGTTGCCATGAAGCGGCTGCGATTCATCGACGACTACTGTCGGGTAAAGAGGCCTCATTGTAAACAGCTCTCTGAACCCCCACTCCAAACCTCCAGCCCTGGGGACCGCTCCTGGGCTGGTTGGTGTCAAATGTCACCATGCATGTTTGCCATTTCACATGATTTAGATGCAAAGACTTTTAAAGTCTTTGTTGGAGCAAATAAACAATCCAGAAGTCTATAATAAACTCTGCAACAGAAAGACTTTGAATTATTCTATTTTCACGTCATTCCAGGAAAAATAACTGAATTTATCTAGAATAAAGGTTTGATACCAGCTAGTGAAGATTGCTCACATCACGATGGTAATGCTGAATTATGAGATGCTGGGGTCAATCAATCAAATGTATTTTTTTAGAATGTTTTTCATAAAACTTGTGAAACACAAAATGCTTTACATAAATCAAACACAAACAACAAAAAGTTATATAAAAAAATAAAATGTAAAATAAAAAGATCCAGCTTCGAGCATCCAAATACAACCAAAAATAAACACAAACATGCATGTTATACAATAGTGATGAAGCAGAAAAAAAGAGATATAACAAAAAATATATAAAACACCAATAAATAAACAAGTTTGTGCTGAAAGTAGGGTATTAATAAACATATAAATTAATCAAATAAAATTGAATGAATTTGTTGATTCATTAAAATAAATAGATTTGTTCATTAAAAATATTAAATAAAATTTAGATTAATTAATTTATTCATTAAAAATAAATGAATACATCTAGAAACAAATAAATGTAGAAAATGTATTCAGTTAAAATAAAATTAAATATAAAAATATGATTAAAGTTCTAAAAGTAAGTGAAAATTAAAAACTAAGAAAGCTAAATTAAAGATGTGAATGTTCAATTTTCTTTTCTGGGCCCCACTTCCTGATAACAATGGATCATGCACTTACGCACGTTCTGTACAATTGATCTTCCAAATGTTCGTTCTGGCTTTTCTGAGTGTGTGTGTTTAAAGATGATCGTAGTGTGCGCAGCTCTTACAACATCCTTAAGATGAGCTGAGCTGTCCATGGTTCTGATTCATCAATTTGTTCACGAAGAGTTGTCATGCCAGGAATTTTGCTGGAATTTTCCAGGAACATTGCTGGAATATTCCAGAAACACTGCTGGAACATTGCTGGAACATTGCTGGAATGTTGCAGAAACATTGTTGGAATGTTGCAGGAACATTGCTGGATTGTTACAGGAACATTGTTGGAATGTTGCAGGAACATTGCTGGAATGTTACAGGAACAAACACCACCTCACTGCTTTCAAACAATTTAAGTTGTTGCTGCTGATCATTAATCCTTAATGAATCGATCATCATTTCTAGACCTTTAGCAAAGCAGATGTTCGCTGGTATGGAGCATTTAGGTGTGTGTTAACACAATGCCAGTAAGTAAAGAGATCAGCAGTGATCTTAGAGAAACAACTGTTGATAGAAATCAGTTTTGAAAGGGTTAAATAATATATTCAGTGTTTGAAGTTCAGTGTTCTACAGTGACAAAGATGATCCACAACTGGAACACTTTTAAAACAGATCAATGTTCACCTGAGACTGTGTTTGTCTAAAGACCCACCAGAGTCTTGGGGATATTTTTGCAGGAAAGAACAGCAGTGCTGTGTTTCCAATCATTTTTACAACAGAAATGCAAAGTTCGACAAAACAGAAATGTGCAATGCTATAAAAGTGAAAGGTTGCTCATTTTTATCGAAAAGTTGCAAAATTTAATACTTTAATGGTAACATATCTAATGTTTGAAAAACTTGTGAAAACAATGATATGTCTAAACTGTATGACAATTTTTTTCCAGAACAAAAAGTCTCACAGTTTTAAACAAAATTGCATTTTTACAGAGACAATTGAAATTTTTTGTTTTAATTTCCAATTTTACAAGAAAAAAAAGGCTTGATTCTTTTTGGGACAAAAGTCTTAATTTTACAATCTAGAGTTTTTTATTTTTGTGAAATTTGAGACTTTCTGAAAAAAACTTCTGGAATCAAAAAGGAACAACTGGCCCATTTATGGTAACCATGGTGATGGCATGGCATCTGAGCCAGCTGTGGGTCACATCTTCAAGAATCCTCCACCAGCAGTCCATGAATGAATATGAAGCTCTGATGGTTGAAATTACAACTAAATATAGATGTTAGACGGTCAGATGATGCAGATTTAAAGCTCTCTCGTGTGTTCTCCTCTGCAGGCTCTGGTGCGACTCCCCCCTCAGATCTCTCAGAGCGAGGAGGTGCTGTGCTTCTTTGAGACAAAGACTGAGGACATCAACCCCCCTGTGGAGTGAGTGTTTCACAACTTCCATCACAGAAACACACACCTGTCAGGGGGATTTCTGTCGTCATGGTGACGGCAGAGCGGAGTTGAAGTGTGACTGGCTGGTAACGGGCTCTCTAATGTTAAATGACTCCCACAGTTATTTATACTAACACTTTTGAAGATAAGTTTTTATTATTCTTTTAGATTTTATGACAAAAGTGGCATATATTGACAGTGAAGAGATAGAAAATGAGAGTAGAGACTGTAGAAGAACAACTGGACAAACCCTCTGTGAAATCACTCATAGGATTCTGAAGAGTGCTAAAAATCTGCTGCTTTATACAATTTAACTTGGTGAGGTACATAAAAGCCTCCGTATGAGTTGTCATGGATGCAATTAAAACTGAACTGCAGCCTCTAGTGGTCACTAGAGCACCTGCAGCCTCTAATGGTCGGTAGAGGAACTACAGTCTTTGTTATTACTAAAGTGGCAACAAGGAAATGCAGAATCTACCATCTATAGATATAATTTAATCCTTAACAGTATGGATGTGATTAAAACTGAACCGCAGCCTCTAATGGTCAGTAGAGGAACTGCAGCCTCTAGTGGCTGGTTGAAGAACTGTAGCCTCTGCTGGTCGGTAGAGACACCGCAACCTCTAGTGCTCGGTAGAGGAACTGCACAGGATTTTTCACCCCTCTTTTACACAGAGAAACTTTGGATCATTAGAGGATGGTCACCGCATGTAAATGTGAGGTCACTGATCAGCTGTTGTCCCAGCATGCATTGCGACTGGCCCTCCCCTTCAGACTGATTAAAGCTCATCACTTCCCTGTTCGTCCTCGGTTTCCTTTTTGTTCCCGGCCCAGCTCTTTATCAGCAAGTTTGTTCATTAAACCGTTCAGCAGCGGGGCTGGAAGAAGGTGGAGGACATAAAGAGAGAGAGGCATTCTGGGAGGAGGCGGGCGGTTGATTTCAAAGCATTTTGCTCTGTTGGGAAGATTTTAATCTAAGAAGACGAAGTCCATCCTTCCTCTCATCAGCTTCAGTCCAGCTCTCTTTCTAGTTTTTATATTTTAGTAAGTCCTCCAACCGTCCACCTCATAAATTCAACTCTGTTCAAGGTTACGAACGTCACCGCCAACGCCATCACTCATTCATCAGCAGCTCCCCGTCCTCCATGTCTCCTGTGTCCTCCTCTCTTTCACCAGCTTTGTCTTGATTTACGCCCTTCACTGTAGCGTCCTCTTTCTCACTGAATTTTGATGCATGGAGAAATCTCGTTATTCTTGTTGTTGGTGGACGTGGGAGATGCATCAGAGACACGTCTGTTAGCGGTGGACGAATTTAATTAACACGCTTGATTTACATCTGAGAGGATGTGAACGAAGGATTTTCAAGGATTTTCAAGGATACAGGAGAGAAAAGATGCATTGAACAGCAGATTGTGGTGGATTTCTGTCCATTTTTCTTCCCAGCGCTGCTTGACTGGTCCCACGCACGGAAATGGACACACATCTGATCTGTTAATGAGTCAGACGTGAACTTTGCATCAGTTCATTGATGTTTTTCCCCACATCTGCTTAATTACAGCCTTCTGGAGGTTCTTGTCAGCGTTATTACAGTTAATGAAAACTAAGACTAAAACTGCAACTACGAATGAAAAAATAATTCTGTTTACTGAAATAAACATGAAAACTAGTATTTTTGTCAATATCTGTAAGTCAGCACCTGAAGAACCAAGAAACTAAAACTGACCAATTTAAAAACTAAAAGTAAAACTGCAGACACGTCTGTTAAACTAACTTAAACTAAACTGTAATAAACAAAATGAAAAACAAAATGAAAATAAAAATTTGAAAAAAATGAAAAAATAAGGATAAATAAAATACATTAAAAAGAATAAAAACATCTTGCGACATGGAAAGATGTTAAACTGTCAGTGATATTAATATTAAAAGTAGATTTTTATGAATCAAGACAAAATAAAAGAACTGGAACAGTAAATTACTAAATTACAAATTTCCTGATTAATTAATTCCTTCACTGTAAGTAAATTATATCGTAAACCAGGGAAATAAATAATTACATATTTCCAGATGTTTTTCCTCGTGGATGAATCCCCCCTCTTCCTCCTAAACCTCCTCCTCCCGTTGCTACAGTAACGGCCGTGGGAGCGTGACATCTGCAGCTGCCATGGTGATGAAAACATGCACTTTATCACTTCCTGGAAACGAGGAAGGAGGTGGAGGAGGGCAGTAGGAACTCCACCCTCCATCTCCACCCCTCGTTTTCCCTTCCCCCACCTTCTTTCCAGCAACCAACAACCTCCCCAGGCAGGTAGATTCATTTCTTGACCGTGATATGATTAGAAAGAGCGGCCACGTGCTCAGCAGTGCAGCATGAGAATCAGTCACAGTAGTCATCTCCTCCCCCATCTGTGCCTGTGCAACAGCTCCCCCCGTCAGCCGGCAAAGGAACTGCAGCTAAGCAGGTACCAGGCTGATGTTGAAACCAGGACTCTCTGGTGGTTTTAAAACCTTTTTCATCCTGTTGAATTAATAAACAACAAAAATGTGAAGATTTCTCTGACGTGGAGCAAAAAGCCACCATCAAAGACACATTCACACACAGCTGGCGTTTATTTAAAAACGTTTATTCAAATATTCAATAAACCAAAAATCTGTCCTTAATACTGCCATTTCAAAGGATAACCTGCAGCTGATCATCATTATTAATCATCAGCAGCTGCTCAGACCTCTGTAGAAGCTGCAATCGGGGAAAGACATCAGCAATGGTTATAGAGTAGCAGCTACTGTTGCATATCATTCTGGATGTTGATTTCAAATTAAGAAATGTATAAAAAAATAAACAAAAAATAAATTCAAGAAAAATAGACCATTAAATGAATCTATAAGGAAATTATGAATAAAAACTACAAGTTAATAAAATTGACAGACAAACAAATTAAAACTGAACATTTTTTTCTTTTTTTTTTAAGTAGAAATGCTGAGATTGCAGAAGTGTAATGAGCCCTGATTCTCCACATGGTGGTGTCTTTTATAACCCAAACAGTAGGAATACTTCAGCTATCTTCTCTGCTCTTACTTATTTTTATTTATTTAGCATTGGGCCCGGACCCTCATGTCCCCGCCATCAACACATCGACTTATACCTGGAGACAATCGGATTATTAACAGGATCAGTCATGAAGAGGTGATTGGTCAGTTCTGGGGTCTCCATGGGGGTCCCACCCCCGACAGAGGGAAGGGTTTAAGTAACGGGTCATTATCTGTCATTAGTCTTTAATTAAAGCAGTTATATTCTGGATTAGGTCACTTCCTGGAGGGAGGGAGGGATGGGGCAGGTTTTTACGCGAAGGATATTGCTGGAACATTAGTGGAACAGTGCAGGAATGTTGGTGGAACATTGCAGGAGCATTGTCAAAAGGTTGCTAGAATATTGCTGAAGTGTTACTGTGACATTACTGTAACTGTATTGCTTTCTGTTACTGTAAGCTTTACTGGAATATTCATTGCTGGAAAATTGCAGAAACATTGCAGGAATGTTGGTGAAACATTGCAGAAACATTGTTGTATCATTGTAGGAAAATTGCAGGAATGCTGTTTGACATTCTTTACAGCACCATTAGAGTTTCCAGTGTGAAGCCTTGTGGTGGAAGGATGATGATAATATGTAGTATTTAGGACCTCTTTATTTCAGAGTATTCCAGAAGAATCTGTCTGTAAGCTAAAGCCTCATATGAGGTTGAATTTGTCACATCATTTTTATGAAGTTAGTTTCACCTTTAATGTCAACATAGTTGCTGCTGGTCCTCTTTAATGGTCTGAGAAAAAAGAAGCTGAATTTGAGATCAAATTACTTAAAACAGCAACAAATAAATGACAAGATAATTCTGAATTGTAGATTTCTGAAAAATAAAGCAAGAACATGTAAAATAAAATAAATTTCATTAATATGTGTGTGTATATCTATCTATCTATCTATCTATCTATCTATCTATCTATCTATCTATCTATCTATCTATCTATCTATCT
>JBAMYA010098309.1:0-20754 GCA_037176975.1 Arrhamphus sclerolepis | reverse complement strand
TATATATATATATATATATGTATGTATGTATGTGAACATAGCCTATGTTTTCTCCTTTCCACAGTAAAAGTACTCTACAATAGTGCCTGCTGGTATTTGAATGTTTTATGACCTAAATCCAGATCCTTTTTCAGATACCATCTCCCAGAAAACCATGTGTTCAACTGCCCCAGTTGTTAAAGCTCTACAGTGCTAATAGAAATGCCAAGCTAAGGCAGTTATCCACAGGTTTCCCTTGTGTGAGCTTTAAGGGGTAATGTTAAGATCTATTCATAAGGGCAACAATTCATTGAGGGTTTTATCATTGTTTCTGTAATCTGGGTTTTCAGTGGTGTGTGGTAGCGGTAGATTTAACAACAAATGTGGCATTAAAAATTTAATTTCCAACTTGAAAAAAAAATGAAAAAACTCAACAATTGTTTCCTTCAACTTTTTTTTGTTTGTTTTTTTTGTTTCCTTCAACTTAATCATAAAAATGATTGGCCATTGATTAAATTGAAATTATTTCTAGGCATGTCTAACACAGCCAGAATGTTGACATTGTGAATACTAATAACAATCCTCTCTCTCTCTCTCTCGCTCTAAATAAAAAGACTAAATGGGCATCTTCCAGGACTTCCACATTTATTGCCAGTTATGCTCTCAGGCAGAAGAAGTCACATTTCGGCACCAAAACATAAAAATATGCAAATGTAAAAACACATATTACTGATTTTTTTCTAATTTTTCTGAGTTATTATGTAATACAATAAGTATGTTTAGTATTTATAGTTGTTCATTGTTGTTTATGTCACTGTGCCGCAACACTATGATGATGGAGGAAAAAGGGCATGAAGTCACATTGCATGTTTAGTCATCATACTGCTTCTACTATGTGACTTTGACATTAATTAGCTTTTTTAGCTACACATCACTTCACTTTATTCAGTTACAGCCTTTGCTTTTATGTGTTGTTCTCTGTGATTGGTCACCCAATGGGGGGGCATTCAATTATTTGTTTGAGACACACATTAAATAAGTAATAAAAAGTACATAAGCCACTCTGCATCTCGTGCAGTTGTGTACTTCTTATCTTATTGGTCTGAAAGACAGACCTGAAGAGACATGAGGCTGAGGAGGCTGATCAGACTCTTGAGAAGATCCACAGTGACAGGACATCAGTACCAGCCTCTCCTCTGACATCCCCTCTCATTACAACACTGCCACTCTCTAAATGTGCAGACATGCATGCAAAAGAAACAGGCATGCACACACCCAAGAAAATGCATGTACACACCCTGAGAGAGCAGTTCTTTATGGAGATTGACTATGTAGGGCAGCCTCTCACTATGTACAGCAGTGACATTGACGCATGGTAACAGAGGAGATTCATTTTCTTACAGGGTTGGCTGGAGATTTATTTTAAGCCAGGGAGCTTCATGGGGCAGACCAGCTAGATGTCGATTCCTGAAGTGGGTGGAGATGTGAGCGTGCATGTTTCTGACATCTGTTTAACTCCTGGCTCCCAGCTGAAGCACTGAATAAAATAAATAAATAAAAATTGCAATATTCTTCCTAAAACTGTTACTATCGAGACTTACTATTGTGCATAAATGTACTTTTTTAATTCTTGTACTAGCAACCCCCAAATGCTCCAAAAATATCTAATATCCAAATTATCTAACTCTAACTTGCTTTATCATCAACCTCTGGATAGTTTTGGCATGAGTTAAAATAATTTCTTCTTTAGATTCCTTAGTAAAACAGATGACAGGAGGAGCTTTTCTTGAAGATCAGAAAGTAGTAATTATCTGTAAATTTGTGTTCAGCTCCAGTAGACCCCCTTGACTCTGAATACGATAGAGGTTGGTTATAGAAAATGGATGTATGTGTGCACTATAAATCATAGATGAATTTATAGGAATATTATCAGCTTAAAAAATGTATAAAATAAAAATAGACTCACTGGTTAACCGCAGCCTTCAGGGAAAAAAAAGAAAATCATATAAATTCCTGAGGTGGATGGAGGTGTGAGTGTGCATATCTTTTGTACATCTCTTCAACCCTTAGGTGAAGCAGTTTGGATTCAAACTTTGCTGAAGCATTATTAAGATGTGCAAATGACCTTTTTGTTTGTTTGTTTTTTCCAGAATTCTTCACATATTTTATTAGGAACAGGTCGGGACTGCAAACAAGCCATCCCAGGGACCGTACCCTGTGTGCAGAATGTGCTTTTGCAAAATTCACACGTCACTGGAAAAAGAAATGTCATCTTGAATGCCTCACATATTGCTCTAAAATCTCAATGTGAGCTACCCTCGCAAAAACCCCTCCCCTAGGGTGAAAAAAAGGGTCTGCTCACTCCTCAGTTTAGAAGGAGACTTGAGGTCAGTGCAGGCCCCTCCCGGGGTTGGTAGAGGGAGAGCAATGACCAGGACTGCAACTTAGGTACTGAGCACTGGGTGATAAAAAGGGGGGGGAAAAACAAACAAACAAACAAAAAAACAGTGGTAATTAAATTACCATTGGAATATTCTCAAGTGAACAGCACGAACACAGACATGTTCACCTAAATGTGGGCCATTTCTTCATTTACCAGTATCAGGAATACATAGATTTTATTCCAGTGTGGCACCCGTATGGCAAGGCAAATATCAAATTACAAACATCCATTTAAGGACAAAGGAGAGTTTTTTTGTTGTTTTATTTTTTATTTATTTTAAGACGTTTCACTGTGGTTGCAGCTCTGTGTGGGTTGTGTTTCCAGAAAATGGTGCCATAAAAGAATTGACAGTGTTGGGGCAAATACTGAAAATGTTCAATCCTAATGACAAGGAAAACATTGTGGTAAAAATATGCTGAATTGTCAATCAATACTTATCAATCTTATTGTGATGACAACTTTGAAACATTAAAGGACTGCTGGAGACCTTTCTCATGTGGACAGTGGTGAAATATGGGTTTGTGCAGCAGTATTAAAGAGAAATGCAGCACTAATAGCACTGTGCTCAGCTGTTCTCAGAGATCCTGCTGCTCTGCAACATCAATAACGCTCCTATATTGGCCAACTCTCAGAACAACAGCAACAAATTAGATTCTTACAAAGAACAGCATAGATCATTAAAGACTTGGCACAGCTAGTGGAGTGTAACACATCATTCTGAGGGCCATTATTTAACCATCTCCGACTAAAAAAAGGCATTGTTTGTTTGAAGAGACTGTTTTGTTTTGTTTTGTTTTTTTTATGTTGTTTTTTTAATCAGGTTTTGAATCAGAATGTAAAATCCAGATCAAGAGCTTGCCGTATTTGCATGTGTGTATCACTGGATGTGATGCACAATAAGAAAAGGACACAGAGGATTTGGACTTGGCTAAAGAAAGGATGTTTAAGTGCATATATTGTTGTGCTTGTATTAGATATAAGGCTGAAAGGAAACTCAGCGATCAGTAATGTTTAGGCTATTGTTCGGACCTTGTCCAAGACCAGAGCTACACAGTGCACCAAAGTTGCACTGTAGGCTGGCAATTTTCTACCAAATAACTGGTAATTTACCCTTTGACCTGAAAAAGACTAGCTGGTTTCCAGACCCAATTGAGCTGTTAAATCAGCTACAAATGGAGAAACAAAAATATTGTAAGAACAGTTTTACAATTCATTACCTTCCCTTGCTTGGATTTAACGTAAATAAAATTGTAGAAATATACTGCTCCAAAAAGAAGAGTTAATATTTGATAGAAGCTATCAATATAAAAAAACAAAGTTAAAATTAGCTGATGTAAGCTACAGTACATACAACAGACCTTTGTGATGGCACCTTGGAGGGAAGCCATGCTCTGTTTTCATGTGATATACTTGTAAAACCTATATTTATTTAAATGTATAGGAGGACTTTGTGTTTTTTCTTATTCTATCATGATGATTGGTTGTCAAAAATGAGGGTCCCTATAAATTAAAGACACCTCACTGAAATTGAATTAGTCAAGAAAAGGAAAGCCTGCCAAGACGAAGACGGGAAACATCGAGTCTGTTCAGCAATTTGGTCCGATCTGGTTGTTTGAAAGTGCTTTGTGAATAAAGTTGGAATGGTACATGATCATCTTTATATTTTTCTGGAACATCATATACATTGAATAATAGAGAATTAAAATTCCCCTTTGGAAAAGTCAGATAAAGTGCTACTCTTTTAAAACACATTTGATCTTGATTTATTTTAACTCAATATGACCTCAATATGATCACTTTTACATTTCAAGCAGGAGCAACAAACACAATACATGAACATTGTCAAGACATGCAAACGTATAATAAAAAAACAAAACAAAAAAAAAAAACTGATGTGATATTAAGAGAAAGTTATTCATTTACAATAAAAGCAGAATATTTAACCCCCTCCTACACATACAGTTTTTCCTTCATATTACTATCTTCTTCAGAGCATGAGCAATAAACGGCTATTTTTTTTGAAAAAAGATAATTGTCTAAAATGGATGCAAATGCAAAGTTGGAACAACTGCTCCAAAAGCAATGTTCCTCTTCAATAATCCTCCAGGAACATTGCAACAAATGCTTTTTGTTTTGTTTTGTTTTGTTTTGTTTTTGTACTTCTTACTGCTCCAGTGAACCTTAAGCACCACTATCAGAGATCAGGCATCCAGTTTGTATTCAGGATGAAGAAAACGCACACATGCAAAGCTGAGTGCTTAAAACTTCTCTTGTTGATAATCCGTGTCTTTTGGGATACCATGTATAACAATAATAAAGATGATTCAGTTTCTTTAAGCTTTTTGTGGCCCTAACAATAAACAATTTACTTTACATGGGTTTATTTGAATTACAGTTGTTTTTGTCACAATTATGAACTGATGATTGTGTCGGAGGACGATTACATCCACCCCATTTTTTTAAATTTTTATTTTATTTTTTTTGGAGTATTTAAAAAAAAAGGGAAAAATAAATAACAAAGAAGAAAAAAATAACCATCCCAATATTAACCCACAGACATTAACAAGGCTGTGATAAAGTGATGGCCCTAACTAAAGTTTTGGAAGATTGTTAGATGCTAACAATGTCCACAAATCACAAGAATGTTTGCAGCAGGATCAAGTTAGCCAATTACTATTAATGTTGAATGATAACTTCATAAAATAAAAATCATCATGGACAACCCTGAGCATCCTCAAACCAACTCAGCAACACAGTGTCTTCAGTCAGAGGCTTCTTCAATAACCATCTATAATGAATCATCATCAACGAGACCTAAATCATGATGACTACTGCGCTAATTGAATTTCCCTTCAGGGATTAATACAATGTTCTTTAACATAAGAAAATTGAATTATAGCATTTCAAAATTCAGCTTGGTACACTGGCTTTAGTTGACTGATCTGTGTATAAAACCAAACAATGCAGCATTTCTTGAATGAGAACACAACTGCTGACAGACTAAGTGAACAACAGTGAGGTATAAACTAGTAAGAAACTATTTATGTCCATAAAAATGGAATGAGGGGGAGGGGGAAATACTGTAGGGTACAAATTGCAAATTACTTTTGTAAGAGAGCAGTTCCCTAGAGGAAGTTCAGAGAACTAAAGAAGGCCAGCAAATGAGCACGGGAAGTAAACACAGGAGTGAAAACGTAATTATTAGAACATCCCTCTAAAGGTCCGGTCAGAGAGTTGCTGTACTATACTATGTGCAGATAAAATGTTATCGTCTTTAGAATGAACATGTGGAGTTAAAAATCTACTAACACACCCTCTGAAAAAGGTCCTGTCACAGAGGTTCATCATTCACACTTCTGTAAAGTTACAGAAGTCCAAGATTATTAGTACATCATGGTAAATTTACAGAAGCAGCCTGAATTACAGCTACACCCTGCAAAGTCTTACAGAAAGGGCATGTGGGACAATCAGTCATGTGAGGCTAAGAGTTTGAACAGCCGTGCAGCACGGTTCTGCTGTGCCTCGCAACACCGACTGGCACATTCAGGACACCCTTCTCCTCACTGGCTGAACTAATGCTAGCATTAATAAATTATGTCCAGCCACAAAGGTAGAGAGAAAGGAAGTATGGCTTGGGCTTTGAACCATAGACAAAACATGATAATTTGTCAAAAAATAGAAAGCTTTGTTGGTATTATTACTAGACAGGATTTCTGTAAGAGGAGGAGTGCTGTAGCTAAGCATTCATTTTGGATAATCTTTTGATAACTCAGAAATGTATTTGATTTTATCACATTTAATGGAGGAGAAGCACCCTAAATGGAGAATCTTAACTTGGGAGATATAAATGACTTTAATAACTGTTTACGTCTGGGTTTAGGAGAGAAAATGAGGCTCTTGATAACCGCAATTGCTTCCAGACACAAATTCAGTTTATTTGCCCTTTGGCAGCTCAGCGGGAGAGAGAAGATGTAATCATTCAGACCTTTTAAACAATGCTAGCCACCATTCAGAAACACATATACCCAACTTACTTATGCTGTGAATCCCATCTCTTGCATTGAAAATTCTATATCTTAGGTGCTCAGAGTTGCAGTATTTTCCCCGATTGGAGCAGCACATATAGAAATATGTCCAGCTCTTCTGTAATTGTCACCACTGATGTCATCAAATTTTTCAAAGGAATTTCATTTTACAAATCTATTGTGTTTTGCTTCTCCAGATGCCTTTCTCACTGAGCATTTCAACAGTTTATCGTAGAATATAGTGTCACTAATTTGCTGAGAAATTAACAGATATGTGTCTGATATGATTAACAATATATAATGTCAATTTTTATTTGTTTGTTTGTTTTTTAACATGATCAGTCAGCACATCCAGTTTCTTTAAAGTGTGGGAGAACAACATTAAATCACTGAAGACATTCCTCATGAAATAACCTGCTGTGACCTTTAGAGACGCAACCTGCACAACTTCCTCTGATTGCTTCCATGATATAATGTTATAGAAAATTCTAGATTTAGTGGAACACTGAAACAAAGAGGATGAGATGTTCTGGCATCACTGGTGCTGAAGCAGCTTCAGGGGTTAGTTAATTTTTTCCTTACAAAACAGAAGGATTCTCATAACAGTCATGAGAATAAAGTCTACAAAGACCTTACAAGACCTAACCAGGTTCGAGTGTCTGATTTGCAGCTCTACACTGACACACTGTACTAGAAACTGTCAGATTTTTAAAGTAAATGTTTATATCATCACACCCAAGTGGAGAGGGCTTTGGAAGAAGAGCAAAGATGGACAGAAAAGAGGTTTCTCAGTAAAGGTGTTTATTTACATTCAGTCGTCTCTTCACCAAGAATTGGATTTGCAAACTCTCTCTGCTGGTAGCATTTACCTGATATGATTGGTTCAAATATAATAGTGGTATGTGAATGTTTCATGTAACCTCCTGTACTGGATATCACAGGCATCACTGACCTTAAGGTGTCCATGAATCCACAAAAAAGAAAAAAAATAGTTGAACTTTGAGTTGATTTAGATGGAGAAAAGCCCCCTCTCTGCTCTTCCTTGTCCAATATTATCCAAACCTCAAAAACTCCCTCTTTCCTGATTCTCAAAAATACTCGTAATTACTGTCAAATCCAGCACCTTTATCAAACTTGTTTTTTTGGATCACTCTAGTCAGACTTGGATTTGACAAATTATCTGGAACAGTCAACTAAATGGGTTTATTCAACTGAACATACTACTAAAGCAGGATAGTACCAGGAGGCTCCCTGGTGGCTTAGTACACCTACCATGAGGAAGGCCCAGTTCAAATTCTGGCCTAAAACCTGTACCAAATTTCTGTTGTAAGTTACATTGGATGAAAGTACCTGATGAGTCCAGATTTATCCTGTTCCACAGTCCAATCTTTATGGTCCCTAGCAAATTTAAGACTTTTTTTTTAATTAGACTCACTGATAAGTGTTTTTTGCTTGAGGCTATACAGCTATTTAGTTCCAATCCCTCTAGTTTCCTTCACATCAGTCATGCGGAAATACATTCACTATTAAACATAACTGTGAGTGCTACTGTTTTTTTTTGTTTTTTTTTACGATTTGATTTCACCAAACGTTTAAGTCATTATCTACCACAATCATTCAAGATATTTTTCCGACACAATTTCTTTCTCAGGGATGATGGTTTCCCACTATTTGTCCAGTTTTTAATAATGTGTTGGACAGTTCTTAATCCAATTTTAGTAGTTTCAGCAATCTTAGACATTTTACTTCAGTTATTGCATGTCAATAATTTGACCCTTCTAAACCAAATTAATAGTTTGACATGGTTGTTTAAGAAATGAGAAACATAACTTGTGAGCAGAAAAGTAAATATCCATGCAGTAATTATTCAATAGGAGTCCAATCTTTATGGTCCTGTTTGCTTAGTTAAATCCAAGTAGTAACTTTTTTTTTTTTTTTGGATGGGTGGTGTAATTTGTGTTTTTCCCTCCTTTTTTTCTTTTTTTCTTTTGCTTTAGCCTACTGCGACTGCTGTCAAAACCAGATTACACTGCTCCAGCCTGAGACATTAACTTTGTTAAGCCATCGTGTCCACGAAAGCCAATTTCCTGAAATCCACATATTAAACTTTTATCACAGTACAAAAAGATCAGACGGAGGAGGTAATAAATTCCTGAACTCAGTCAAAGCAGAGGAATAGCATTAAAGCCTAAATGAGTGGTGCTATTTGAGCAAAGTAGATTTGCTAAATTAGATGTGATTCTGTAAAATTACTTATTCCCCACATTTCACCCATTGACATCCTCTTTTGGTCATAGACACACCCAAATGACTTTCAATTCCAATTGGTAATACAATATTGCTATGTCCACATGCATTTTAATTTACTTTGCCTCTTAAAATATAACACCAAGACGATGAAATTGGTATTATAAAATTATTCGTCATGTGCAGCTCTCCGTGCACAGGCACACACATCTCAGATTTCTTTCAGGCTTCCATTGTTGGCAATATCTTTGACTTCCCCTGAAATCCAATCACTGGCTGTATAAAGAATATTGTTGATCGATAAGAGCAGGTGAGTGTGTTGATTGCTCTTCATTTTGTCAAACAGTAGCGGGATTGTTTCATTCTTGTAAAGCCACACATTAAATTAGGCTGATTTTCTTTGTATCAGCTGTTTGGACCACAGCGCTGTGGCAGGCTTCACGGAAAATAAATGAACCAAGTGTCAGAACAAATACAGCGCTGCTGCCAAGTTCTGAGCAAATAACCCAATGCTGTGTAGTCATTTTAGCTCTGTGTTATGCCTCATCAGATTGAATTAGTTGCGCTTCAAAAATCAAGCCTGAAGTGATTTTTTTGGTTCATGCTTTTGCCTGCAGTAAAGGGGTGCAAGAGGTGCAGTTTATTTTTGTAAAGCAAGTAACCATGTTGGACATCAAACAAGAAGGAAAAAGAAACACTGATAATCTAAAATATAAAGTAAACTATGAAGTAAAAACAAGTCAAGATTAAGGGAAATATAAATATAAATATATATGTATTGCTGTGGTTATAGTCAATTTCAGACTGAAACACATTTTTACTATGTTGTTTGATGTCACCTTGGAGTTTTTTTTTGTTTTTGTTTTTTTATTCAGAAATAATGAAGTAAAATCAAAGGGACAGTGTGTGAAATTGTGTGACATCTAGTGGGAAAATTACAGATTGCAACCATCTGAAAACTCCCTGCTGACCTTGCAAGTCTGTAAAAGAAGGTAACAGATGCCACAGTTGCATACAGAAGTAATGGATCCACGTGAAAAACTCTCTAAAAGTAGCATTCAGTTTGTCTGTTCTGGGCAGCATATATAGCGAAGAAACATTTCTCCATTTTACTGCTGTTTACTGTTTACAGAAAGTCCAGAAAAAGCTATGTTAGGTTATTCAAAGAAAAGAAAAAGCAGAACAGAGCTCAGTTAGTGAGGTCATATTCTGTGAAAACAGGTGAGCTTTATTTAAACAGTAAACTCAAACAAAATTTGAAATATTTTGCTTCATTTTTTGACTCAGAATAGAATGTGCAGTGATCCTGATGCATTTGTGTGTTTGGAAATAAAACCACAATAAGGTTTTAAGCTCTACTGAAGCTCTACAGAAGAGCTTGAATCAAGCAAATGCATTTCACAAAAGCAACTTGTTTGACATTATGTCAAAAAGAGAGATTGTTTGTTTGTTTCATTAAAACTCTGGCGATGACCTGAATCTCCACCGAGAAATAAAGATTTGAGATTTCTTTGAAGCACAGCAGGTAATAGCCACTCAAGCCAGCTGGCATCAGACCGTTGAGCGGAGTTGTGCTGTGTGTTGCCAATAAATCAAAGAGAAATAAAAGACATTTAGAGAAGAGTCCGGTTAATTCGCTTGGATCCATGCCATGTTTTACCTTTTGTGCAATTACCTTTACTCTGTGGTGGGGGTCCTGTATTATGTTATTGCCCGCTCATCTATAAAGCCTGGCAGAAAGCAGTGCATTCATGATTTATACAACCCAGCCAAAATAATTGTACTTGGTTAGCTGACAAGAATAATGCATAATATAGAATAATGTGCTGTTTAATAGACAAAATCTGGATTTAAATTAAACTGTGCAAAATGATGACTTCATAAAACACAAATTTAGAACATGCAGAACAGTGGTTAGCCCCGTTCAGTCACAGCAAGTTTTTCTGATCTCTGTGTGGGCATCAAAACATTTTAACTTCCTCTCAGAATCCAAAGACATGCAAGGGAACTGAAAGTTCTTAGTTGCACATTGTTATCTAAATGGCATGTCTATAGATGTATAATCCCCATCATAGACTGCCAGCCTCTCCAAGGTACAGCTCTGTCTGATAAAAAAAACAAAACAAAACAAAAAACAGCTGGTTTATTTTCATCATAAAAATTGCAGTAAGAAATTGAAGCCATGCAAAGCACTTTGGTTCCTTTTATTTAGGAGCATGGCATGTTGGTTTTGATCGCAAGATGATTATATTTTATGAGTAATAGAATCTGCCAGCAAGCAAACTCTCCATATGTACATCAGATAAGCTGCAGTCCCCTGTCAAACAGCTTAATGGACAGACAGCAGTGTTGCCAGATGTCCTCAAACGCTAGCATGGTCTCTCATATGCGCAGTTTGCAAATCTCTACCTGTTCCTGCATCCTAGACTCAACCAGTCAGCTGCAGTGATGGCTTAATTGGTTGCTAAAAAACTATGATTCATATGTCTCAAGTTGTTTATTATGTAACAAAAAAAAATGCTCAAGTAAAGAAATGTTAGACATGACATTTTTTTCATGGACTCAGTCAGATGCAGAAGCTCAAACACATTTGGACAGACATCTCCATTAGTGTGTAACACCAAATACAAACCCTGCAAAAGTTTTTATTGGGCCAACCTACAAAATGTTCACATATTCAGAATATCACCTTGAACACATTCATAGTACTCACTACTGTAGAAATAAACATTTCCTTTGGATGGTATGAAAATGATCACAGTTTGTGATAAACCTCCCCCATCCCCCAGTCTCATGATTAGAGGGCACCAGAGGACTTCTGAAAATGTGACAGAGGAAACTTTATGAACTTTTAAAGTTTTATAGAAACCACATCACTGGTGTGCTCAGCATCTTTCCCAAGGGCACATAAGTCAAGCCACCCCTGCAAGAACCTAAAACACACAACTGACCAACATAAAACTTCACTTTGGGTCCCTGAAGTGGGTCAAAGAGAGCAACCAGCTGTTTATAGATTCCTTCAGACAAGCTTTATATGAGACTGTGAGGTGTTTCAAATGACTGAAATTACTCTTCTGACATACACAGCATTTAAAGTCAAAGCTTTTGTTGGCAAAGATCATATGACAGGTATTTTTCTTTCCTTACAATCAACTTAATCAACTAAATTATTAATGTATATGAATGACTATTAATACAACACATGACAAGAAAGATTTGAGTTATAAAAGAAGGAATAAGCTGACATTTTTGAAGTCCATTTTCCTTCCATAACTGGGGAATTTCCTTCCCAGTCCAGAGATGAGGTACTGATGGAGATAAAATGAACAGGCAAACAACCACTTAAAATGATGCTGCACTACAAACAAAGTCAAATCAAAGCCACTTCTCAGATAGAAAAAAAAAACTCTCTCTCTTTTGTATCATAGATGACGTACATGGTGACGTACTCGTCTTAGACAGCAAACATTATGTGCTTTGCTGGAGAATATAAATGCAGCAGATTTCATGCTTAGTTAGATACCCATGATGCAAAAATCTAAAACATAATGGGTCATGCAGCTGCTGAAAGACTGAAATTTGTTGCAAGCAGCCAAAATGATGTTGGTTCACGTTCCTACAATCTGATAAAGTTATTTTGGAAAAGAGGTGGATTAAAAAAAAAAAAACTCACCTCAGTCACATTTAACAATGCAACTCATTAACTGGAAATGGAAACAATCTAGTCATAGGGTCACTAGCCCTACAATTACATCGTAACCTTCTCCAGATATTAACGGTCATGGCTGCCTGCAGAGCTTTGAATTTGTGTGCCTGGTGTGCTTTGTGTGCTGTGAAAGGATAATGCAGAGATATAAACAGGGCTGAACTCCACCTGTCATTAGGGTCCAAGGCATTAAGAGGTTCATTAAGGTAAATTAAGGATTGAACTTCAAACCTTAATTTCCAGCATCATTGAGTAGGAATAGTTAATGGTCATTTATGGTTCTTGTCTATAGTTTAAAAGTTAAAAGAAAAACAACCCAGACAAAGAAAATGAGAGTAAACCATAAAAGTACTAACTCAATATTTACTGAAAAAGTAATGCATACTTTGCTATATACTCTACAACTGTAAGAATATATACTTCTTATTGTTACATGCAGACATTCTGTGCTTCTCTTCAGGTGTCTAGTCTGTGAGCTGATTAGGGAGTGGTCCAGCTCTTGCTTGCCACTGGCTGTCCCCTGATTACCTGGATGGGTTGCACCTGGGAGTCCCCTTTAAAACCAGCTGTGATCATTTAGGGAGCTGCCCTCCTCCCTCAAGAGCTCTGTGACTGGACTTGGACGCTGCTGCAGCAGGTATGTGGTGGGAGATATGGGGACTACATAGTCTGGGGTACCCTATACATTCTTGCCTGTAGGATTATACTAATGTCTAGCACACTAGGTAGTGGTTGGTGCCACCCCCTGTATCTGTTTTGGTGAGTCTTTTGTAGATCAGTTAGTTAGGTTTTTGTTGTTTGATTTAACTAAATATATTTAGTGGGAAGCTAGGGTTGGTTTTGTTATATTTATTTCATTGGTTTGGCACAACTGTTTGTCCCTTCCTCCCCCACAGGTACAGCAGCTGATATCCTTTTTTCCAAGCCAGTCAATAAACATTATTTCAATCAATTTATATCATGTTGTCTTCATTCCTTGATTGTTGGTGTGTTACACCCCCTTGGGGCTTGTAACATTTTAATTATTGAGACCAGGCATTAAGCTAGCTATATATATAATGCACACACCCAAACTACATCTTGATTTTTTTTTTGGCAGCAGCTATGATGACTGACAGCAAATTATCAGAAGCTGTCACACAGCACCCACACTCAAGTTGTACAACATCAAAGGGGAACATCTGCAAAACACCCCATAAGGACAGTTGTATAGCAGCAATAAGAGGAAGGAGTCAAGTTGGGGAAGTCCAAACTGTCTTCTAGGGTTGGGCTGCAGCTGATTTGGTCCAAAGGAGGGTGGCATGACTGAAGCTGAATAACAAGAAGTTTCAACAATGGGACAAGCTAACCCTCCCCAACTAGTGATACACAATTTTCATGAGACTCTGTAACCTTAGTGTAGACATCAATGCTGGGAGGAATGCCCAGCAGCATTTGGTCCATGATATTATGCTTTTTGTAAAATAAACATTCTAAATTGAGAACTGAGCTGAATCTTGTTCTCTGTTCCAACCAAGAACACGCAGTCATCAATAGCGAGCTCTGACACTATACAGAAAAAAAGATCACATCTGATTCAATATAGTGATATCCCACCTCAGTTACTACAATGATCTCCTGTCTATCCAGCTTGAATAATAAGACCTCCTGCAGGACATCCAGTATATGGTCTTTAATCAGCCCAGAAGACTCCATGTCACACTTCTGTTCATTGAGCTACACTGGCTGCCACAATAAAACACAAGTTGCTGACACTCACCTGAAAGATGCTTTTGGGGTCTACATCTACTTATATAACCTCAGCTGTAAAGGCTTACACCCCTTCTCATGCATTGAACATTGACCTTGTATTCTCTTCACACAAGGCAATTGCTGTTTTGTTGCATGGTGCAGTTTGTCTCAGTAACCAATGGGGAGCAGTGCAGTTATTAAAACAATTTGATGTCACCCTGCAGAATTCACAATCTTAAGTCTGTGTATTTCAAACTCTGGTTTTATAGTCATAACAGGGTGTCATGCATTAGTCCATGTACAGATTTTGCAACATCAACTAGTGCATGGTTGGCATTAAGTGTGACTTAATGCAGTTCAAGTTACAGGCTTCAGCCCCCATTTCTGGCTTCTGACTCTGAGATAAGATTTCTTACTACTTTCCTCCTCTCATCCATGTGACCTTCAAACCCACCTCAACTGTTCATGATTACCAGATTAGCCCGTATGTAAGCCCGCCATCTGCCATTGTTCTCTCTCACGTCATCTCACATGCTGGCTTGTCGTCATGGTTCATGACTGCTCCACAATCGTTCTCCTGTTAAGCCTGGCAGCCAACCAACACGCCTGTAAACATCCTGTCAGTTGGTGTCTGCCCATCCTTGTGCAAACGCTGATATCATGGTTGCATATTTTAAATAAAAATGACTTTGGAGACATATCCATCATATTTACTTTATGTGTATATATATATATATATATATATATGTATACTATTATTTATCCCCGTGAGGAAATTCTTACCTACCTGGGGAGCAGGTGGGGGTTTCAGGTGCCTTGCTCAGGGGCACTTCATCCATGGATGAGGACATGGGGAAGTGCTTGTTCAGGCACTCCCCCTGCCCACATCATTGGTACTGGCCGGGATTGAGCTGGCGACCCTCCAGTTGCCAGCCCACTCGACAATGCAGGGTGGTGGATTTCATAATGTTCACAATGGTATTTTATTGTTGGTTTAACCATGGATATGGTAATGGCTGTTATGTTCATTTATTTTCAGTGATGTTCCTTGCTACATGTTCATTGCTGCATTTATGGAAAAATATCAACCAATATTGCATATCCATAATTATTATATTGGATATGAATAAAGAATACTTACACTATAATGTAAATTAGAAGTGTAACACAGAAAAACTGTATTTTTACGCCTATTTTGAATTTTACTCGAATACAAATACAAATACTTTCCCCCCCTCAACAAATACAAATACAGATACAAATACCGGCTGCTTTGCACACCCATAATACATATATATGTATATATATGTTTATCCTCATATTCTAGCTCTAACTGTAAAAGCAGATCCAGCTGTGAGTCCTCAAACAAAAAAATCCCTTTGACATGATGGGTTTAAACACCTACTCACCCTTAGGAGCGAAAACAGCTTCTCAAAGACAGAGTAGTGATTTTATGAGTGCTGAAATAAATTCAGTTGCATTAATATTTTCTTTTACAAGCTACATCTTGAATTTTACTTTTGAGTGTATGTGCATACAAAGCCATAGACACAATTGTGCACACACTCAAAAGTGCATTCAAGTAGTCTACTAACTTGATATTCCTTAATCTAGGCATCTTTTGGCACTTTTGATTCTGCTGTTTTAACATGGGACAAGTGTTATGAGCAGCAAGCATGGCCCAAAAGCAGAGAAAATGCTGATGTCTGGTGGATAGCATGCCGGATTTAGGCAGCCTTATGCTTCACTGTCAAATGACAGCATATGTACCCTGACATGCTACCAAGTGTCAACTTGATGCAAATGTGATCCTGTTCCATTGTTCAGTGCCATTGTTCTTTGTATATCAATATTCAAGAAAAGAACAGGATGTTACTGCTGAAACCTGGACATTCTCCGAGAACCAGCATCGGCTGCCCAACATATGGCCAGCTGCAGCGGGACAACACCGCAGACAGTGAGGGACATCTCCGTCCACACCACCATGTAGTATCCCCAAACTCCGTCCTACGGGGTGACTATAAATGCTAGACTAGCTGTCTCCAAAGGACACAGCCCATCCCCTAAGGAGACAGGGCAGCATAGCAAATCCCACTCTTCCAGAAGCCCCACACAGCGCTGCCCACGGGCCATCCCATAGGCTAGATGTTTTAGGTAAAAAAAACTGACCAGACAAGTTGTGGTTCAGGGGTGTCAGTGGAAGGAGATGATAGATAAGCCAAAGAAATGAGAAATTCACGGTGTTCCTTCATTTCCTGCTCATGAGAGATAGTTTCCTTGGCGGTAGTTAGGGCTTTGAGGAGACGTTTATCCTTAGTTGTTTTCCAGATCACATTCTGATATATCTCCTAGCAGGCAGAGCGATGGAAATGATGGGATGAGGCAACCCAAGAAACCCAGATAATGTTTCAGTAACTTCTTTCCAAAAATGTTTAATGGGTGAGTAGTTCTACGTGGCATGAATATACGTGTCAGGGATGTTTGATGAGTAGTATGGACAAATCTCTGATGAAAAACCCATTTTGGACATCTTTTTCCAGTGTAATGAGTTCTTTAGAGAGTTTTAAATTGAATGGTTTGTAAGTTTACTTTTTTAGTCATGAAATAAATATTTTTACAGATTTCAGTTCAAAATTGTCAGGAGGAATAGAGAGATATTTTCCCCATTTTATAGATGGGAGAAATATAGTTTTATGAGAGCAAACTATTATTATGTATATTTTGGACAGGGTTTTTTTGAGGAAGAGATATTCAGTAAACCTGTCACTGCAGGAGGAAGATGCAGGTTGGTCAATCTCATCGAAGTTTTAGCTTGAATCGATGATTTCAGTTGTAAATACTCCAAGAACTGACTCTTCCTGATGCCGTACTCCTGGACCAGATAGGAAAATGAAACCAGACTATTGGATTGAAAGATATGTTGAAGATGAGATGATAGCCTTTTCAGCCCTTGTGAGGAAGTTGATTGGTTTTCTGTTGCTTACAGAGTCCAAATTGTTCCAGATCTGAGTGAAATTTGAAATAGCAAAAGCTGAGTTTGTGATTTTATAGAATTGCCATTCTGATCATTGCTATTCTGCCAATAATGGTTGGCGGTAAATTGACCCAGCGTTAAAGATCTTCTACTATTGTTTTTTATGATGGGGTCAAATTGAGTCCAATCAGGTGTAACAGCCTGGAGGAAACCTTGATGCCTAAGAAATTGACATGACCTTGTTTAGAGAGATGGCTGATGTTTGGGCCTCATTGCCTCATTCCATTTAGTTTTGCACAATGGAAGGATGGATGATTCTTTCCAATTTATTGAGTAATCAACAATTGTGGAGTATAATAAGTTTTACTACTTCATTGTACGGATGATTGAGGGTTTTGTAAATTAAGTAAAATATCATCAGCATAAAGGCTGATCTTATGGTGCATTAGAGATGTATGGATTGCTGTGATGCGGAGGTTCTGACGGATAGCTGTTGCTAAGGGTTTGGTGGATATAATGAATAAAGAAGAGAGTGAACATTTTTCCCTAATTCCTCTAGTTCCTCTTTGTGATGTGACTCTGTTGGTCACCCTGAAGATGCATTGTACAGGATCTTAATCCAATTAATAAATGATTCCTCAAAGCCAAATTTCCAATTTCAATTTCAAATGCTTCTTCTGCATCTAAAGTAGTTATGATAGTGTCTTCCTGTTGTAAAGATGATTAATGAATTAAATCAAATAGTCTGCATGCATTGCTGGAGGTTTGTCTTCCTTTAATAAAGCCGGTTTGGTCTGGATGGATTATGTAGGGGGTGACTTTTTCAACCTTGTGTTCTAAAGCTTTTCTGGTAATTTCTAAGGTCTACATTAATAATAAAAAAAAAGGACAATAATTTGATGGTAAGGTTGGGTTCTTGTTGGTTTTGTAGGTTTTCCTGCTGAATCCTTAATAGTGGGAATCATTGCTTTTTCTGTTTTGTTTGATTTGATAGGCCAAATATTTACTGTCATGGAAAATGGTTATTGTCAAAGTTTATGAATTAGGAATTTAGCTTTTTTCAATTTTTATTTATTTATTTATTGTTTATTAACTCGTTTAACCAAACCTGATGCTTTCTGAATTCCTTCTGAGTTTGTTCTGTTTTATTGGACACCGTCTTGTTTGGAGTGGAGTTGGGTGAAGATAAAAATGGGGATACTGCATGATATTGCTGTGATCTGAGTATGTAATGTCACAGAAATCTGCAAATATTTTCAGATTTTCCATAAGAATGTGACAGGGTTTATTACATCAAAAGTTTTGATTAGCACCCCCTCCACCCCCCCACCGCCCCCAATATGTGACATCTACTAGAAAAAGGAAGATGAAGAAACATTAATAAATAAAAAAAAGCAATTAAAAAAGTAAGTCTAATGAAAATCTGAACATAGAGTACAGAAATAACCTCAGGTAATGAAAGAACAAAGGATGTAAAATAAAATAAACATGGTTAAAAGTGATTTTCATGTTAAATTCACAAATCATTCTGCCTGTTTACACAGCACACAGCTTCCCTGCTCCAGGACCTTTCCATGTTCGGTGATTAAAGTTACTCCAAGCTCTTTCCACTAGGTGAAATCATAGACAAGCTGGAGAAAGCTGTTGAGGCCATCTGTCTAATTAGAAGCGCCTTGGCATGCATGCTATATAGTGCGCTACACCCTCAGAGGCCAGGGATTTAGACAACTTCCTGCAGCACTTGTGGCACAAGGTACTTAACAAATAAAACCTCCAGCTATGAATTTTCTGAACCCCAAATAGTTGAAACGCATCAAAGATCACACCAGGAAAAAACGAATGAAGAAAATATTCTAAACAAATATTATTTATTTATTTTATTTCTGTGCGTGCTTTTTATCCTGGGATGTAGATTGATTCAAGGAAAATTGTAACAGGCCGGCTGCACCTCAGGATTTATGAGTCTGAAGATCTCCATCGATGCAGGGTTGGAATCTCATTCAGCACTCCAGTCACGGGTCCGAATCAAAGAGGGCTGAATGACAGGTTTTCTCCTGAGTCTGGCCGTATTGAATGAGCCTGATTTTACACAGGTACAGTATCTTCAGCCTGCAGACAGATTTAATCCCTAATTCATTTAAGGAGGATTGATTGAGCATATATTTACTTTTTAGATGCAGTTTCACTGTAATGCTGTTGTATGCAGTTGCTCCTGGGAGCAGCTTGTCCTGATACAACTGTGAAAAATGACTGCGATGACTTGAAAAGGCAAATAACATGCACGCTGTTATGAAAGGTAACTGATATGCTCAGCACCCTAAAGGAAATTTGATTAGAAACAGAAACCATGCTAACATTCTTATAGCCGAGCCAACATTAACAACATGAGCAGCATATTGCTATCATGTAATCTCATTAGTAAAACACATCTGAAGCTTGAAATGTGCTGGATTTGCTACTTTCCTCTATGTACTTTTGTTGTTTTGTTTTACCTGATGAATATGGTGTAGATTATTTACATTTTGGGTTCTTTACAAGCAAGATAAAGCTCTCTCAACTACAGCACACATACAGGGCATGTCTGTGGGGCTATACCCAGCTCACTAAACAAATGCAGCCCAGCAAGTACAAAAAACAAAACAAGACATGCAGCTCCTCAAATGGCTTGAAAAGCTATTCAATCTCCTTTGACCCCATTCTTATTTTAAAGATGATGTGAATTGTTTTTTAACAGGCTCTGACCAGTTCAGGAGGCTGGAGAGAAAAGGCTGCCGAACAGCTTATGGTTGCTGGTTGAGTGCTGCGCCCCTTGGTCTCCTGCCAGATGTGACTGTGTATGAGTGGCGGGCTGGTGAATGGGGGCAAAGCCAGCAGCTGGAGGCCAAGTTGGTCTGACTAAGCCACCTTCATTGTGGACATTTTAAGGGCAACCTGGACGAGCCAAGCTCTGCCTGAGCCATCTAGATGGTCCGGGGGAAGCTGGTGCAGTAACCCTGACGAAGCTTGGCTCGCCCACTTTAATTTCAAATGTTGCTACTGAAGCAAGTTTGAAAATAAAGGACAGACTGAATGAAAAGGAGGCAACATCAGTTAGCATCATAGGTACCAATGAGCTAAGCTAAGCTCAGGTAAGATGAGTAGCTTCTGGTCTGCCCATATTTACATATTTGGGCTAACCAAGTTTCAGCAGCATTAGTTCAATTCAATCAAATTCAAAAATACGATATGATCCCTGAAGGGAAATACAAGAAATTAATTTCCTGCCAACATTCCCTGGTAGCCCTAAAAACCTGCTTTCAAAGCTACTCTTCAGAAACCTATGGGTGATGTCACAGAAGGTTTATCCAGTTCTTGTTATACCATCTATGATCATTATCTGTCTGTCTATCTACAGTTGTAGCTAAAAGAAAATGTATTTTAAAGTTTTGTTTGTTTTTTAAATGAAGAGGAAAAACTCCTACTGCACATAACTCCTGTGCATATTTTAGCACCTATGTGGAGAAAGAAATAGCTGATAGACTTTACATAAGTGCTGTTTGATTCATTTTTCTGATGGTTTTAGGCCAATGCTTACAGGCATGACCTTCATTGAAGTACAGATGCAGTATGCAAATAATGAGAATTTTTATTGATTCTTTTCGTTTCTTTT
>JBAMYA010098308.1:0-47309 GCA_037176975.1 Arrhamphus sclerolepis | reverse complement strand
GACTGTGGGAGGAAGCCGGAGAACCCGGAGAGAACCCACGCAAGCACGGGGAGAACATGCAAACTCCACACAGAAAGGCCCCTGTGGAGGCTTGAATCAGGAACCTTCTTGCTGTGAGGCAACAGTGCTGCAGGTAGGCCAACTCCTGATAAAGAAGAGCAAAAAAGATAAGCAAAGAAGGCCTGGTATTTGAAAAAAACAACAAACTCCAGATCCATCTGTGTGATAGGATCTAAAATTAAATATTTACTGAAGAGATAAACTCCTGCATCTGTCTTTCACAACTTCTTTTTTTGTGTTCCTATTTAGCTGCAGTTGGTCTGTCAACTCCAGAATCAAAGCAAATAATGTTGAAAATATTGCAGAGATTTTTCTGAAGACATTTTTGCGCTGACAAGTTATCTACCAGTTTCTGAATCCCACTGGTAGTCTCTGGATTCCTCTTTGAATCTGAAAACTCCAATCAGGTTAAGAACCCTGAAGTATGCACAAGTACCACAAATGCACAAGTGTGGACAAGTATGGTTCAGTCCATCTCAGCTCATTTCCCCCCCAAAACACACCGCTCCTCCTCCACGTTAGTGCAATGCAGAATGACTTTTAAGGATAACATCTGGAATGAAAAGTTCAAAAGACATGATGGGTTGTACATGGTCCATGGTGATGCATCCTAAAATGACAGATATGCACGGTGATGGCGAAAATACATAAATACTTATGCAACATAGCAGTTCAGCAATGCACACACACTACACATGCCCTATAGCTGCGATGAAGCTGACCTCATCTTAAAGCTGTCACAAAATGAAAAACATATTTCTTCTGTGCTTGAAACCATGCATAGGAGTATCTGAAATAATTACCAACTCAAAAGCTGTGTGATAACACAACTTTATCGATTTCTTGGGTCCACCATAATCCGAAGATACGTCATTTAGAGGGTGGTTAAGATTTGCAGGGTACTGTGACATCAAGGAACAAGAATGGAGTCTAGTTATCCAGCTTCACCAACCTTATCTCCGTGCACTTGTGTTGAAAGAGCAATATTTGTGAGTACGAAAAGCTTTAGAACAGATCTAAAAACACGCTGTGGAGCTGAATCACATTAACATTAACTGTAGATGCCAACTACCAGCTGCTATCAACAGATCTGAAATTATATGCTTGAAAAAAGCTGCTTTTCTGTGATTAGCTTTTCAAGAGAAAAAAAAAGGGTATGTCTCCTTAAAAGCAAGTAAAATGTTTACCTCCAGGGGTACTTGTTTCTGATCGTCTGATAGCTGAAGTCTGCATCCTGATTTACTTTTGAAGAGTTTAGGAATAGTCTTTAAAACTGCGGTCTGAGAATGAATTGTCATTTTGGGACTATATGGTCCTATAAGGTTTTTCAGAAATGATGAAACTTGGTTACTTATATTGTTTTCAGCGTGATAAGAAAAACTTTAGATTCTGCTCTAAATGTGTTGCTTAATTTTTGGGCAGCATGGTAGTTTGCACTGTTGCAGTAAAAAGGTTCCCCAAGTGAATTCTGTATTTTACAGGTAGCCAATAGCAAGAAGCTAAAATTCCACCCAGGGAACGGGAGCTTTTTGGTGTTCAAGCAGCTACATGTGTAATGCAAACTGGCATGCCAAAACAAGTCTTCTCACAATTTGTTGCCATATAACCCCCCCACCCCCCACCAACACACACCCCTACCCCCCACCCCCCACCCCCCACCCCCCACACACACATTTTACAATGTTAGCCTTTGTTTGCATACACCTTTTACAGAGTTTAGGGTTTCCCCTTGACAATGCATGCGTGTGTAGCACTGTATGGGTGTGTGCTGCAGTGCTGTAATGCTCTCATAAGAATAAACAATGGCCGGGTTTTGGAGATGAAGACTTGGGGGGCCCCTCAGCATTGTGCAGCAGCAGATGTTCATCATAATTCTCACTCTTGACCGTATGTTCCTGCCTTCATTTAGATGAGGCCTGGAATTGCAATCCATTGTAAACAGGACCTGTCATGTTGTCATTGTTGCCAGTCTTTACTGCATGTCTAAATTTTCACAAAATGTTCTTCATGACACATGAACTATTTCAATTAAGTAACCTAGAATAACCTTGCATCAAGTTGCCTTCAAAGCAAGAGACTGATTTGGGGAGTTCAAGAATTCGAATACAAATGATGTGCAGGCAGGAAATGTCTGTGTTTCCGTCTAAATTATTTCTTATCACAGTCATCAAAAAGCGAACTTGAGGCCAAGTGAAACAAACCATCGCCTTGTTGCGCAACGCCTTTTTTTTTTTTTTGGTTTTCTCATTGCACGTCTGACGCTTCCACTTCAATGCGCGCCCGCAAGCAGCGTCAAACTCTGCAGAAAAACGACCCACAGACGGGAAGTTTCACACGGAGGCATGTAAAAATAAAAGTCAAATGTGTCGTGGAGAAGTTTCAAGACTGTAGGTGAGACAAATTCAATAGCCTACATTGAAAAGTATAAGAAGCAGTGAAATAAAAGAAGGATAATAGAAATAGTCTGGTCTCTTTGAATCAACACAACAGAACTTCATCACCCCCGCCAAAAAAAAAAAAAAAAGAAGTTTTTAAGATGATTTTAGTGGTAATTAACTTATAACAATACAGATCATACAGGCCACACCCTGGGTGCACATCTAAACTATATAAGAATGATGTTGCCAGATGCTGGGTGAGAAACATACAATAGACAAGCCGCTTCTCCACACCCTTCTTGTTTTTATCATTCATGTGTCTCAAACTACTACTGTAGAAACACGAAATATGTCCACAACTAAAAAAAGACAAGCAAACTACCAATATTTGCAAGTAAATTTACAGAAGACAAGCAACTCGAGATTGCTTATATTCCATAATGGCAACCACGGTCCCGGTGTTTACTATTCTAGACATAATATAGTAGGCTGTAGGCCTACTATGTCTATAGTTTACTACGTGGAGTTAGCCAGGCTGACTATACGATAAAGCTATCTAATGTTTATGATCACTACAAATGTCATGGCAGAGGCAGTGAAGAAAGTGTCAGAAGAGGCAAGAAAAAGAGAGGAGAGCTGCGAGACAGATAGCACCCTAGCCTTGCCGCGATTGGATTAGTAAATTTATATTTGTGTATACATATTTTGTTTGTTTGTTTGTTTTGCTTTCCACATTCTGTTCATTTGAGTTTGGTTGATAGTAGGCTGCATTACTAAAGTTCTTTGTTTGCTCATATGGCTCATAGCTTATTTCGTTATAGAAGCTGGGAGATCAGGCAACAATATTTACAACGGTGGTAGCAGCACTTCAGAACCAGAAAGGATGCTAAAGAGCACAATCTTACGAGGTGTTGTTTTAAAGACCAACTTGAATTGGCTCGAAAGCATTTTATTTTGGAGATCCATACAGGAAGTTCTGCTCATCAGCACGTCAGCTTACTTGATGGTGGAAAGAAAAAAAAAAGCAGTTGAAGGCAGGCAGGACTTCGTGGGATGGGAACAGACGAGTGTGTCCAGGTCTAAAATTCCTTTGACACTTTAATTTGGCAGAACAGACTCACAGGAGGATCCGTGGAGCTCATGAGGACCAGCAGACAAGACCAGCCGCCGGGTCACGGGAGCTCTGCGGGAGTCTAGAACATGGAAGCGGTGAAGTGAAAACTGTCGAGGAGCGGACCATCAAAGTAAGTTACTGGGAACGATGTCTTCCCCGAAAGCAATGAAAGCGCAAGTTCTAAATTTGGCCTTGAAGCGTCTGTTAGCGGTAAGGTTTAGAAACGCAGCGGGACTTCTGGTCAGATCAGGTTTCACGTTTGTCTCTGAAAGAAAACGCCCCTGGATGTCCCGACTTGAACTGACCAGACTCTCCAGCGTCCTTACCACAAATTGTTCACACGGATGGTTTTTTTTTTCCTTAAAAAGTAGAATGAAATAAATAATAAACTTTGTGCTCTGTGTGGAGTGCTGTCAGTGATGCGCGCACACAACAGAGCACACATGTGTATCTGGGCTGACAGTCAGAGGGGGGCGGGGTTGGAGGTAAAGGTGTATTTGCAGGTGATGGGATTGTTGTCGATTATTCAGCAGAGCCCTCAGCTCCCAGCGGTTTGCCACGTACAGCTGCGAGAAATCTGATCTGCCGAGGTGCCCGTGCTGTGAGCGCATACCCGCCTCTCCTCTTTGACTTCCAGGCGCACTGGGGTGGTGGTTTACATTGTGTTAAATGCAGAGGAGAGCTGGGACAAATTAGTCACAGTTGGTTTAGGCTTGTTAAAGAGACCCCATAACTGATGTTTAAATCCAGAGTGAAGGGTAAAGTTTTTAGGACAACAGCTGGATCTGTGACCAACTGGTACAACTCAGTGATCCACATTAAAACAGTGTAGAGCATTTACTGGTTTCATGGTGGATTGTTATTGGTGTAAGAAAATGATCGGTTTTTGCTCCAAAGGACTCTGGGTAGTAAATGTAGCCTGATACCGGATGTAGACAGGGGTTGAAATGAGATTTGCTCTGTGGGGAACTGTAGTTTGAGGGTTTCAAACTGTGGACCATGTGTGCGCACAGATGACAAATTCTGTAAAATAAAACCAGGTGACCCATCTCTCTGGTCTGCACATCAGTCATTTTAGGTACAGCTGATTATAAACAGATACAGTCTTTCTATACATGCACTCTTGCATAACTTCCGTTATGGATTGGAAACTTTGGTAGTTTTACTTGCCTTTTCGTGGCTTATAAGTTACCTCCCACTGAGAAAAAAAACAAAAAACTCTCCTGCACTTAATTTCCTCTGATATCTTGCTCAGACTACCATTCACCCTGAAGATAATGAGAGATTTCAACCTCACTTCCTTCAAAGTGAGCCCTAACACTGCCGCTAGAACTGGCAGAGCCTGGTGGAAGGGCCAAGCTGGAGTGTTTTGTTTACAAGTAGCCATGGAAAATTGTGGCTTTGCATGCCTCTATGTCTGAGAAAAGTGTTAAAATCTATATATAACTGAAGATATCTGTAGGGAAGCAGTCCTTGACGGAAAAAACACATGCTAGGCTTGGCCCCGGATCTTTTTCTTTTTTTTTTCTTTTTTTTTAGTGTGCGCGTCTGTTTGTCCATGTGTGGCCCTGTGAGGGACAGGTAACCTGTCCATGGTGTAACGCGACTTTTGCCTGAAGACTGCTAGGACTGGCTCTAGCAGACCCCTGTGACCCCGAGTAGGAAGAAGATGTACATATTGAATAGAACTTCCATCCTCCAATCCTGCAACACCTTCTCTGCAGAGTCAGGATTTTATGGGGTTGTAATGAGGTTTTAAAAAAAAACAAAAAAACATTTCTGACGTGTTGTGTCAACAGTTGGTCATAATCATCATTACATACAAAAGTAGTATCCACAAAAGCCTGAACGTTTGAGAAGCAGAGATGGACAGAGGATTTCTAGTTTGTCAAATGCATAAGAAGAATAGAATTAAAAAGTTTTAAAACCAATGTTTCTGTAAGAAACCTTGAAAGACATTTGCATATTTCTCCTTCTTTTGACTGGGTGAAGGGTATGGTGTAAGCCTAAGCTGGGAATTAGTCATTTCTGATCCCTTAGACATCACTGCTTCAATATCTGACACGAACACAACTCAAGGTATTGCGCAGAGAAACCTTTGTCAAGCACTATAGTGTGAAGTTTATTTAAAAATGCAGTTTAAAATGCTACTGTACAAAAAAGCCCTTATTTTATCCAGATGCAGTGTCAATGTTTCTGGGCTCAAAGGCTTCAGAGATGAACCATCCTACTGTGGAAACGTTTGTTGTGGTAAGACACATTAATATTACAGGTCCCTTTTGGAAGAAAAGGCCGCTCTGTGCTCCAGAACAAAGCTGAAAATGATCATCCAGACCATTATCAACAGCAACAAGGCCAAAAAAAGAAAGGTGTCTTTGATGGTGTGATGTTGTACTAGTGCCCTTAGCAAAAATAATTTACATTTCTGTCATGGCAGCATAACTGTCATTATTCATCTCACTCGCAATGCAGTTTTTCTTTTTCACATACTGGTAAAATTCAGTCCGTGTGCCATCTGAAAATCCAGACGCAAGCTTTGCAAATATGCACTGTAAAAGTAAATAGTCTTCTTGTTTTAACACGCAAGTTGTCGCAATTCAGTGAAAGGCTCTCCGTTGCCACTTAATTGTTATAAAACAGTAAAGTGCCAGCCATTTAATTTTAGGTCCCTGCCTTCCCCTCAGTGTCATGCTTTCATTTGGCTTAAAAGGATTAGTGTAGCATCCATCTTCTAATTACACAGTTTTCAGCCTTCGACTTGAAGATTAAATTGGGACAGAGTGGTTTCGGTGACATGAAGAATGCATCAGTGCACCAGATGGCGGATCATCAAATTGAGGCCTGGATGAGGTTTGATATGGATGCAAATGAAAGCGTTAAATGGAAGAGATTAATAGATGTCAGGTTATGAATTTTGATATGCATTATGTTTCTTATCCTTCACTGTTGGCAAATAATCACCTCAATTTAAAAGGAAAGATACAGGTGTTAGGGGATATTTTTGTTTGGTTTTAGGTAAGCGTTTTGCTGGTGGGAAATGAAAGTGGTACTTCTTGGACTTCTGACACAGCTGAGCTGATAAGACACTTAATTGGATTATTACAGTGATAAATTTGCAGGCAGTTAGAAGAAGATAGACTTGTATAAAGCACTGCAGCTGTACGTGAATAAATAAGTAATTTGAAATTACTTTCAGGGGATGGCACGGATTTGTTGTGCTGCCACAAATACCACAAATAAAAGATGTAATGGGATCTCTAAAAGTGAAGAAGTGGAGACGTGCGACTTCGCAGGCATTTGCCAATTGCTCACTCGGGGGTTTGTCGTCGAGCTAATTGCAGTAGTTGGAGGGTGTCTGATTTGTAGGGAGCGGAGGAAGGAATTCGCTGTTATCTGAGATTTATTGGTGAGAATTTGGGAGGAACACCTGGTGCAGAAAGATCACTCAGCGCTTGAAGGAACAGACAAAAGCAAAGGACGAAAATGTGGATGTTAGGACGCATGAATGTTGCTGCAAAACCACACGGGTGACAGGCTGCTGAAGATCAGCATGATAGGGGGAAAAAGAAAACCCAAAAAACATGTGACCTCTTGGTATTTCATTCAGTTTCCCATGTTTAGTATGCATGTGGCAGTCCGTCCAGTTTCCTGACAAGGTTTGTTTCTTTTTTGGCCTGCAGTTTGAAGTGAATTGTAGTGCAAGTTGGTTAGAACTTTAATGTATTTTCAGTGGCAATCAGAGTGCATTATAGGTTTAGGAAAATAAAAGATTTAGCTGTTTTGTACATTAAAATATAAATGTGGAACCCAGAATCCGTCCGTCAGCTTTTACCCCCTTAATGTGGCTTATTCCGTGAGTGGACTCTGTAGCAACTGGATGAACTCAGCTGGAAAAATCCTGTTATATTTTGTTCACTGAGTGAAAGATTTGTGTAGTCAGCTTAATTAACAGTCTTAAAGGCTCACTCATTGCTGTCTGGTCAACAACTGTTGCAGCAGGGGCTCTGGCCTTCACTTTAGCACATGTGCACTTATAAGAGGCAAACAAACCTCCTTACATTTTGAAACTTTTCCATTATTATTTTATAAAACAGCGAGTAGCAGCAGTGTGTTCAGAAGCCGGGACATTGAAAACAATTGTGCACAGAGGTGAAAAGCTTGGATTAAGTAGACTTTGAGCCATTGTAATCAGCCTGTATTGGTTGACCTGCAAGTACAGTGCATCTATGTGACCTGACCCTCCTCTCTTTCATAATGTGAAGATAAACAAACGTAACTCCTGCTGCAGACTCCAGATAAGAAGTGCAGCCTGAACATTTTGTGCTTTTGCTTCATACAAAGTAACAATCTCAGCATTAGAGGTTTTCTGATTTTGTGGAAACACATAAAAAAATTCCCCTAGTTGTCTCATTTTCTTTTAAATATTGAAGAATTTAATTTTTATTTTTTATTTTTTTTTTTAATGAAAGTTCTCAAGGTGACTTCCTTTTTATTTCATTTGCATATAGAACAAATGCTTTCAAAAGAGAATCTCCTTCAGCCTTTTTTTCCAATGTTTGTGCCAAGTGGCAGTCAGAACAGTTATTGATTGGCATCATGCCCATCTGACTTTTTGTCTCACGCAACTGTAAAATTGCAGCTTCTGTCTTTTGACATGCTCTGCTGTGTCATGCTCGGTCAACTTGACTGTGAACATGCATTTCTACCTGTTGCATAACTCATAACCTCTACCCGGGTTTCTTACTTATTTGTGTGTGCTTGTGCACGTATTGCTTTTAAAAGTGGCTGATACACTTGGAAGGACAGAGTAAGAGCTGAGAAAAGGTACGATAGTCTTATCCTGGGACACATACAGTGCATGATTTCTTTTGTTTTATTTTGTTTCACTTTGAAATGTTGCCTTTATCTTGCCCTTTTAAGCTACAAATTCTTTGCTGAATTTCTTGACTTAATGTGCTGATTGGGTAACCATTTATTTTTGCTTGTACTGAGGTTTTCACCTGTGTCACCATGCAGAATTATGAAAGTGAGTTGACCGAGAAAATGCAAAATGATCAAAGATAATGGGTCATAAACGTTGGGCAGGCAGGAGGGAGGGGACTGGGGCAACTTGAGTTGCACAAATAAAAGCTTAAAGACTTTTCATGATTCTTGAGAACTGCATTCGAACACGAATAGCTTCTTGAATTTCAAGAATCACAAAGCATTTGTACCATGAGATGGTTTGAATAAGGTGTTCTGATCTAATCAAGGCTGAGTCGTTTTCTCTGTGATTGCTGACTGAGAAACAACAGTGAGATTGTTAGAAAGCTTTTAAATGTAATCTGCTCTCCCTACAGAGTACAATGGTGCTCCTTCAGTGGCTTGGCCTGTCACTCCTGGTGGCTGTCCAGTCCACCGCTGTCAAGAACTGTCACCCTGGCTGTCAATGTGAGGTGGAAAGCTTTGGACTGTTTGACAGCTTCAGTCTGACCAGGGTGGACTGCCGAGGCCTGGGCCCCAGAACCTCCATGCCCATTCCCATCCCTCTGGATACTACCCACTTGGACCTATCTTCCAGTGCCATGGGACCAGTCAGTGACACAATGTTAGCTGGTCCAGGCTACACCACACTTGTCAGCTTGGACCTCAGCAGCAACCATATTACCAAGGTCAGTGGTCCACCTCAGTGATGAGTTTATATCTTTAGTGTTGTGCACTGTTGAGTTATTTGTAACGTATTGTACTCAGTATCATCCAACAGATATGGCTCGTTAAAACGGATGGATGAATGAATGATTGCACTGGTATCAAATATTCAGTAGTGGTACTCCAATGTTAAGTAACCTATTGATTTTTCATGTGTAGCGGCTAAGTTGTTCCCAAAAGAATTTCCTCTGTTAGCTGTACAGATGTGGCTAAACTTCATACTGTGTTGACCCGTCCTCTTCAAAACAAAGTATCAATTTCTGTGACAAATCATATCTGATAAAGATTCATTTTTGCTGCCTTAGTGTCCTGAGTTAATCACAATTTGCTAATAGATTCTATTTGCGTTATTTGTAACAGCACTTTGCTTGAATGTGAGACCATTTTGATGCAAAGTGATGATGATTATATGCATTACTTTACCAAATGCCACCAGAAAAAGCCTTCTTGATTTTATTACTCTGTCAGAACTATTGCGGTTTAAGATAATTTTGTGCTTTGCATCATATTCAAGTACAGCTGCTCGCTTTAAACATAAGTCTAGAAACAATGAGAATCATTAACAGCAAAAACTGAGCCATCAAACATTGTTGATGGTTTTGACCATGAATGGAGTGTGTTGCTGTTTTGATCTAAAATCTGTAAAGATCCCCTCGATATAACCTGTCTGGAATCAAATGATAGACAAAAGATAGCTGACATGTCATGGGCATAAGGGACAAGTGAGGAATTTAATCTCAAGGACTGCCTGTGCGATGACCTGGCCAGCCCACAATTGGGGATCTTTAGAGAAAAATTTACAGACGGCGCAACATAATTTCTTTTCATTGATCTCCTTTCCTCTTTATCATTTTCAGCTAAGTCCAAATGCATTGTCCAAGCTGCGTTACCTGGAGAGTCTGGACCTGAGCCACAATGACCTGGAGAGCCTCTCACCAAGTTGTTTTTCTGGGATGCCTCTGTCTGAAGTTGACCTCAGCCACAACAGCTTCCAGACATTTGAGATGGATGTGTTTGCTGGTAAAGTGAATGGTGAGCCTGTCAATGTGGATCTCTCTCATAACAAGCTTGTGTCAGTGTCCAGCTCACTGCATGGAAGAACAGTGCACATTCACAGTTTAAATTTGTCAGCAAATCACCTGGCAGATATACCAAACCTGGCAGGACTTCAGCTGAGATACCTTAATCTGGATGGTAACCCCATTACACAAATCAAGGAGGGAACATTTGCCCAATTGAAAGATCTGGCTTATTTATCCATCAGTGGCCTCCGTGAGCTACAGGAAATTCAGCCAAACAGCTTCATGGGCCTCCAGAACCTTCAAGTTCTGGATCTCTCAAACAACCCTAAGTTCAAAAGCTTGAGCCCCGTGGTTTTCAGTGGACTAGACTCCCTACTAGAGCTGAATTTGTCTGGTGCTGGTGTGACGTCCTTGCCAACTAACATGCTGGCCCATCTCCCCAGCATTAAAATTATCACACTGGGACGAAGCATCCACTGCTGGAGGACCCAGAAACAGGGACAGTTCCACCGGCAAATGGGACAGATGCAACATAATGAGGTGCTGAGCTGTAACGTGGAGGGCATTGTTTTGTGAGACTGTGCCTGCGGAAATGGACCACTCCTTTCTGTCCTGAGTCCATAGCTGTGCCTTGTCTGCTTGGATATGCAAACTTTTTCTCATTCAGATAAATCTGTTTCAAGATGAGACTATGTCTCTTATCGCAATACTGTACATTGTGCACCTTTTCAAAACAGCGGAAAATGCTTAGCATTTTACATAGCAAAGTGGTCTTCTTTCTGTCTTAACATACATACTTAACTACCAGAAAACCTTTCATGAACCCATATTTCACAATGTTGGATTCATGGATTTCAGTTCATCTGTATTGTTTAAGATCCAGTTGCACTTTTTCCATGTTTTTTTTTTCTTTTCTTCAGTGATGCACTTAAACCTGACCGACAAGATGTTAATTAACCCAAAACATTCTATACTGATGGATATTGCATGGCTGTAGACCACTAAGAGTTGTGATTTGACTTTGAATGTGATTTGTCATGCAAAAAGCCAAAGGTGAGGGGAATTTCTTGAAAAGACTGTTATCACACTTGTTTCTTTCTGTTCACAGTTGAAGCTACAGCCAGTAGCTGATTAACTTAACTTAGCACAACAGACTCAGTGGGGTACCTTTAGTCTTGCTCTGTCTGATTAATGCACCGTATGTTGTTTGCTTCATCGATAAAAAACTGATGACAGAACTGTCATCGCACACTTCTCGTCTAGTCAGTGGTTGTTTTTAAGAGGTTCTTTTTACCTGTTGAGACAGAAATGAGCTGTCTGTAGCCCAAGAATCAAATCTTAAAGTATCAGCGTTTACTCTTTTGGATATCTTTTGGCAGAAATGCAAAATAATGTTGATAAGTGTCATCTTATTAGAGCTAATGAAAAATCTAAATGAATGTTTTTGAGGAAAGTGAAGAAAAAAAATCTGCAGATCACGTGTCTTGTGATCTACAGTTTCATTTAGAGAGAGGTGCACTTCAGGGTTGACACCTAGGGTGTAGCTAGGACGCTAGAGCATAAATCAGCCATAAGGTTGTTGCAAACTGCAATTTGGCTGCTAAATGTCACTAGATTGTACACACTGCCCTTTAATAGATGAGCTAATTGACCGCTGGCTAAAACAAGTATTTTCCAAAAATGTGATGATGGCCAATCCAAAGATCAGACTCCACACTCACCCCTATTTTGAAGTTCTGTTACACATCTGGAGGGTTAAGTTTCTTCTTCTCACCACTTTCATATTCATGTTTTTTTTTACCCCAACAGACACAAACGTCAATATAGTTTGGACATGTGTGCTTTGTTTCAGTTTTCGAAATGATAACCCCATTGAACAAGACAAGTTTTTAACAAAATAAATTGCACCGCTAAGTATGACAAGTTATCACATTTGTTGCAATGATGTGACGCTTGTGTTGGTTATGAGCCCCGGTTGTAAGTGAATAAACTTACCTTGGCATTCCTGTGGGATTTAGAGGACAATTCATGCTCAAGGCTGCATATCAGGGCTTGGGACTGTAAATAGTCTAAAAATTGACTTGGTTTTGAGCTTTTTAAGATAAATCTGTATTTTCATTGTGTTACTTCTAATCATATCGATTTTCTTTTGCTTCAGAGGTTTATATTTGTATGTATCTAACTATACTGTACATAACTTTTATGTGATTCCAGTGTGTAATAAATGAACTTTTCTCACATTGCGGTTGCTGTGACTTTTGTTACTCATAGTCTGTGATGTAAAAGTGGCTCCAATTACTAGGTGTGTCAGCAAAGAAAAGCCAAACCACATGCATGGAGACATTGTGTAAGCGCCTGAAGTGTATTCTACATTTTGCTAAATATCCAGTTTTTCCAAAACTGTGTGATTTGTGTCCATGCAAAGGGCTGAATCATGGCAGGGCGTGGCTCTACATAAGAAGAAAATCTCAGGTCCAAATGGTTTATCTTTAGTCAGTTACAAATGGTGTATAAAGCTTCTTTTTTTTTGTGGATATACAGACGCACAAATGTATGACTGTACACCTTTGCGGTTTTGAATAGTGTTTAAGAAAATGCTTTGAAGTTGGAAGACACTAAAGGATTTGGCAGGTTACCATGCTGGACTGAGCTGCCAAGGAGGTGGCTGGACGGAAAGAAGGGAGAGCAGAGGAGAGAAATGGGTATCAGTCACAGCAGCTAACAGACATCCTGTGTATGTCTAGCAATGAGTGTTAGCTGTGTGAGACAGAGGAGGGCTTCACAGTGTGCCCTATTTTCTATGACACATCTTTGAAACTCCAAGAATCTGCCAAAAACACAAACTAAACCAAGAGATTTTAATCTCTTGTATCAGAGGTGTATTGAACATATTACATCTTAGAAATGGAGCTCGAGAGTAAAGAGGATTTTTGGCGAATCATTAATGAAACCAAGTTTTTATAGTCGTCCCGAGTGTTCTTATGTCTTTGTGAGCGCGACGGCCCCTCCTGAGTAAGTGAAAGGCTGGCTGTAAGCCTACGGTGGATTGACCCCATTGTGCAAAACACTTCCAGATGTGTTTCTTTTTTTCCTTGTCTGTCCTGTGAAGCACCGACATGCTTAGACCCAACCAACCAACCATCCATCATGAACTGTCCCAGTTGTATTCTGCAGAGTAGATGTTCCTGAACACTCAGTGAGGCATTACAAGGAAAGCTTTGAGATTTTGGGATATTTGACCTCTGTAACATGTTTTCTTTCTTCTGGTGGAAGAAAAGCATTCATAGTATACATCTAATAATATTTATAAGAATCAATAGACCTTTGTGTTAGTTGCTTCTTATGGCTATTATTTCACAAGATGACAATAATCTCAGAATATATTCAATTCTTTATCTCAAATCTCTCCTTCATATTAGACCATCATTAAAAAGTAATTGTGCAATAAAGGCTCAAAATCTGTAAAATCTGTTAAATGGTAAAGCTTCAACAGTCATTTCAGGTCCAGCTCTATTTTTTAAAAATCACATTGTAATTGTTGTTTTATATGATGCAAAACTGTCCCAAAAGTCAGTTTAACCGTTAATAACATTCACAAAAACACTTATTTGGCCGTCATTTGAGCCCAGTCTCTCCCAATTTTTTATTTATTTTTTTATTTTTTTATTAGGCTTAGGTGATTACACAATACAAATGAAACAATCATGAAATTTTTAGAAATTGTATTTGCTGAGAGGGTTGGGAATAAATAAATAATAATAAAAAAAACAAAACTGAACCCTCAGCTGTGATCAATCTAATATTCAATTCATTTCATCTATATAGCACCTATTTATGACAGGAAATCTGTAGGTGCTTTAGAAGCCCAGAACATCCCCCCTTAGCACATGGAAACACCATCAGAAAAAACTCTTCAGAACCCGGCTCTTAGGGGGACCCTCCTGAGGGCCAGCTGGATAAGGAGGATAATGAGAATTAAGACAGTAGGAATTAAGGGCAGAGGAGATGTACACTACATATGTATATATGTATATATATACGTGTGTGCGTGGTGATCAGAGCGTTGGACTTCAGGAAGGCCATGAAAAAAGGAGAACACAGAAAAGAGTCAGACCACAGAAGATAAACAATGTTGATTCTATTAATCAGCCTGGGACTGAGAACTGACATAAGACAGACAGGGTGAAAATGCTCAGTGTACAAAAGGACTCCCCCAGCAGCCTAGGCATACAACAGCATAACTGGGCGGTGGTCTTAGAGACTACAGAGTTAAAAGCTTTATCAGAAGGAAGTTGTTACCTCTAAGGGAGTCTGCCTCCTGGACCAAGATTGGGAGTTGATTCTATGATGGAAGAGCCTGATAGCTAAAACCTCTGCCACCTTTTGTAGACCTACAGACTCTTGGAACAGCAAATAAATCTGCAACGTTCTCCTACAACAGCATGGAATTATATGATTTTTCACATATATTGAAGCTTTATCATAATATATAATCTGAAGAGTTGGAGGCTGGATTGAATATTTGGAGAATTTTATTGAGCGATTTGAACTTATCTGAATCATGGATTGATCTTTGTAGCATATATTTTGTAAAAATTCAACAAAATATGGATTTCACACCAATCAGTCAGCTCAGACGCATACTTAACTCCAACGCATGTCTACGCACTGTGAGAAGTAAACTTTGTAAAAATCGTTGCAGGAGCAAGGAAAGTGTGCAAACTCCTTAAACAAGTGGCTCCAGGTCTCTTCCAAACCATTTGGTTGATGATGGCAACCACAGTATCACTGTGCTGCTGAATTAAAAAGATAGTAATGAATGCAATTATCATTATTGCTTTCCTGCCAACAATGCACCAGTTATACCCACCAAAGTGTTATTGGGTGTGTGTTGAATGATACCATGGAGCAGAGGGAGCAGACTTTTTATATTGTCTTCACTTCAGGGAAACAGTATAGTTTGTTTCAGTAGTAGTGATGAGGTTGATAGCCATATCATTTTGTGCAGTGCACCGTATATACATTGCATGCGAGACATATTACAACATACCCCTCTGTTAACAGAAGAACGTCATGACAACTAAATCACGAGGTATGTGATTAGAAGCCTTATAACAAATAAATGCAAAATAAAAAATATCTATATGCACATCTCAGGTGTCAGTTGCATCTGTTTCAGTCAAGATTACTCTTCAGCACTTGGTTTAAATCAAACAAGTGATTTTCTTTTATTTGAATGTAAACATGAGAAATAATAGTAAGATAAACAAACAATAGATTACTGCTTGGATTTTTTTGTTTTTGTTTCTTTCGGACAAAGTCTTTATAATGAATAGGTTTATTTACCACACTGCCAGATCTTGAGTGTGTTTGTGGTAAACTAGTTTGTTTGTCATTTTCCTTGTGTGCTACACATTATACGTTATTTTGACTCTTGTGAGCTTCGGTTTGTTGTTGTTGCTCTGCAAAGTGGATCCTCCTTGTGTTTGCCTGCATGTTTGGTTTAAACAGTTCATGCAGATGGCTCCTGCAGCGTCTGATCTGGTTTACATTCAGTGTTTGTACAATGTAGTTCCTTGGCTCACTGCTCTTTTCTACTACAGTTGCTGGGTGCCATGTTCCCCTTTCCTTGTTTAACACAGTCACATGTTGTCCAGGATGGAGTGGTGGTAGTTCTCTGCAGCTGTTTTTATCATAATGTTCCTTCATGTTTGTTGTTCATTGTTCCAGGTGCAGGCGATGTTCCTCTTTGCCAGGATCTGTTCGACTTGGCAGCATGATGGTGACGGGTCTGCCAAAGATCAACTCTGCAGATGACGCCAGCTTACTGTTAACAGGTGTTTGAGAGTTTTCTTAACAGTTGATTTAATGAGTCGTATATGTCGTTTGACGAATCCATTACTTTTCGGGAAGTGAGGTGAGCTTGTGACATGTCTGATTCCCAGTCTATTATGAACTTTTTGAAAGCTTCTTCTGTTGACTGCATTCCATTGTTTGTCAATACTTCATTGAGACATCCATATGGTGTCATCTATATTTGCATGTTTTGTGCGACTGCATGTCTGGATGCTGTGAGTATTTCATCCACCACAGGAAATGTAGAATATCTGTCCACAATAAATACTGATGACCATTTACTTCAAACATATCTGAAGCTAGTGACTACCATGGCTTTGTTGAAGCTTTCCTCTGGATAGAGAGCTTCTTTCGAGTTTGCATCCTAGTATTCCATACATACACTGCAGGATCTCCACATCCCCTCCATGTCCTAACTCATCTTTATCCATTATACTCTTTCTCTTGTGAGTCTGTGTGTCTTCTCAATTTCTTGATGGCTTGCATGTAGCTGTTCTAACATGCTGTTAGTCACTGAATCAGGTATGACTACCTGCCTGCCTTTTCGTTTCAGCAGTAGTGATGAGGTTGATAGCCATATCACTCCATGCACAGTATATACATTACATGTGAGACATATTACAACACCTACTAAGAAACTAATGTCTGAAGCATAAACATAGACTGTAATCCCTACTTGAACCAACAACCATAAGGTTTTTTTTTTTTTTTTTTAATTGAAGTATAAACAAGTCCCAACAAATATGTTTTATATCTAAAGTTGAGATTTCCTTTTCATCTTGTTGTCAAACCTGTAGCACTTCATTATGATTTATAGTTGTATGATAGAAAAGACCGCAAGATAACTGTTTTCACACCGAGAGCGACTAAAGCTGTACCTATATATACAGACAAATGTGTCATACACATTATTATTATTATTATTATTATTATTATTATTATTATTATTATTATTTATATTCAGCAAATGTTTGGAAAGTCTTTTAAAGACTCACATCAACAATCATCTGTTCTGATGTACGCCAAAATTTCAGATATTCTTTGAAATAAATTAAAACGAGCATGTTGACAGACGAAAAATAAAAATGACTTCTGCCTGAGAACATATATTTGAATGTGGACACAAACTCACATACAAACAACTCTTTCACTATGTTAGGTGACACCTAGTTCAGAAAACATGCCAGCCAGTGAGCAGTTCAGATTTGCAGGGTATTGCGTCATCATGGAACCAGCAGGCTCATTTTATCTCCAGGCAACTTCTTTGGAAAACTGTGCTGGATCAGTGCACCTTGAAAGTCCAGCAACGTTTCACATATTTTCAAAGATCTTTTTTTTTTTTTCACTTAATTTCATGAAGATATGAGCTTGCTATGATCTTTGCCAAATGTTTTCTATCCTGACTGGCATACAAAAATCTGACTTGTTGTTGGTGTTTTTTTCATTTTGTTAACTTCACAAAAGTAAAATTTCTCTTCCTTTTCCCTGAATGCACCATCTATATGTAGTGCTAAGCACTGTGACAAAAACAAAGATTTGTGAAACAATCTCCTAAAAATCAATAGTTCTTCATGCTGGCCTTTGAAAATTACAACACAACACAGAGGAATAGTGCAATTTTAAGTAGATTACTCAATCCCGTACAACTGGCTGCTATAAACAGATGCGTGTTTCCAAATGGTCTTGGGACAGATAAATAACTACAATAAAATAATAGTAATTCAAAATACTAGTAGAAGTAATTCAGCTGACGGAGGCAGACTCTGACCTGAACTTTATTGGGAGGCCCAGCGTGATTAACCCTGCAGAAGATAAAGCTCCTTCTATGTTTGGTTTGCGTGACAGACCATTAATGGCACACTTTCAGTCGCAGTGTCTTTATCAACTGTTTTTTTGATGGCTTCAGAAAGTAGGTCTGTGTGTGAGAAAGAAACCGCTTGTACATGATAAATCAAGAAGGAAGAGGGCTAAGGGTCATCTTCTTTGCAGATGGACTGAAGTTTTAAGAGCAGACAAAACATCAAGGTTTAAGAACTTTTATTAAGCTGCCTTGTTGTAAACATGATTGCCCTGCGTAACCCCCATTGTGAAGCACGGGGGAGGATCAGTGATGGTTTGGAGGTCTTTTGCTGTAGCAAAGTTAAGTGATCTTGAACCAAAACAAATGTCCCTCCATCTTGCTGTGCCTTTCTATGTACCTTCTTTTAACTCGTTTTGATAACTTTGTTCTCCAGGTAATTTGGGGGTCATAGTCTTGCTTTGAGACAGAGAAAAATGGCATACTGACAAGAGATTTGTGGCTACCTCATACCACAGAAGTTGTTTGGCATGTGCTTGACTAATGCGTTCAAACCATGCAGTAATCAAATAAGCAACCTGGAATGTCTTTAAATTGATTAGAGAGCAAAAAGCCTAAAAAATCCAGTTCAAGGTTGATCTGCCTTTACAGAGCTGAGATTTCAGCAAAAGTGTCTGTTTCGAGGAATCAGAAATCTAATGATTGAGAATGTACTGACTCGGATTTTCTCATTCAGAATTGCCACTTAAAGTATATGGTTAAGAAACTGTGCTTACAGCAACAGTGCTGCAAAAAGGCTCATTTGTGCTTTTGGATGGTACTGTACATTCCACGTTGCTCTTGCCAGTGCCTGCAGTCTAGTCTGGGACACTTTGTACACGGATGTGTTGCAAAGCAGGAAGAATATGCGTACAAGGAATCTGTGTAATTTATCTCAGCATAGCATGCTGATAAAAAGAAAGAAAACACTGTGCACCTTCAGAGAAGATATGCAAAGAAATTTGATTTATAAGGCCAATTTGTGAGAGTGAAAATATTTGTTAAAGAGCTGAAACTGACAGTGATACCGATGCATTTATTGACATTTCTGTTTTGCTCTAAATATAGAACTTATTTAAAAGGTAGTTGTGTTTCTTTGGACTACGTTGACAGCGTAGAGACAAAAAATTAAAGTGAAGAAACAGGCAGATATAAATATGTTTTATCTCACTGTCTTTCCTTTCTTTAAAACATGTCAAAAATGAAATACTTTGCAGTGTGAAATAAGTCTCAACTTCTTCATATTGCTTGTACACAAATCTGTGTTTTTGGTATACATTAATCACAAATTAAATGGCTCTGTTTTCTGATCTGAGAAAAAAGGGAACAAACCTGTATTTTCAAGTGTACCTTAGGTTCAGATATTTTGTGTTCTGCTAATAAATCTAGTTTTTGTCTTGTTTTTCAACACAACCCGGCGTTACATAAACGGTTTAAATATTAACCCATCTCATTTAAGAGTGCTGCTTGCATTATGGTGGTGTGGGACATGTGAGGGAAGAAGGCGTCTAAAGGTAATGCCTTGCTTTTTGGCAGTAGTTTGGCTCAGAGATGTAATTACTTCAAAGCAGAAGGAAGCTTTGAACTCTATAATTTACCCAGGCAACCACAAGCAGGGTGTCTTGATTAAATGTCCCTTTCTTGCTTGAGCAAGTATCAGACAAATGTAATGTGACCTTCTTGAATAATCCTCTTGAGAATCAAGCCATTCAAGCAGATTATTCACTTAGATTCAAGAATGAACTCAAACTGCTCTGAACAAGGCAGGATTTCAACTTTCATCCCAGTCAAATGCAACGAGGCTTTCCAAAAGCAAACTTCAAAACTCCTTGTTCAGAATTTAAGTGTTAGTATTTTGAGATTTAAAGATTTTATCCCAGAGTTTTGACACAGTGATGCGCTCAATGCCCTCTGGCTTGTTGTGCTGCCGTGACAACAGACAGTCAGGCACTGTGTCAGCGAACTGCGGCCCAGCACAGAGGTTTTGTTTTCCAGACAAACAAAGGATCAGCTTGGCTTGTCACAGGTCACAAAGATTTGCTTGTCTTCTCAGAACTATTATAGTTGCTGAACTGTGCACTGCTGCAACTGAATCTTTTTTCTTAGTTCAACCATGGTTGTTTGCCTTTATCATGGCATGTGAATGAAACTGATATGCTCTGAGAAAAGATGATGCCAGTGTAATATGAAGAAGTAACCACATTAAAGTAACTCCCCTCTTCCAACCCTTTAAAAAAACAAAAACAAATGTCAGATCAGTTCCTGGATGACAGGGTGCCACCTGATGAACCTTTTATTTTCAATTAAGTTTCATTCAGTTCACACGCACATTCGCATTCACATGCTTTCACTTTCACTCCTTCATGTAAGCAAAGCACATACTGACACCAGCAAACCTGAAGAGAACTTTCAAACTCCAGGCAGAAAGGCCCCTACCAGGACTAAAACCAGGAACCTTCTTTCACCACATCCAGATATCTCTTTTTCTCTGATTCCTTCCATCCATGCCCATTCTCTTCACACATCCAAACCATCTCAAACTAGCAACTCTTACTTTTTCTGACAGACCTCTAACTGTGGCTGTTCCTCTGATGTGCTCATTCCTAATCAGATACTGAACATCCTTGTCACTCCCAAAGAAAATCTTAACATCTATCAAATTCAAAAATACATTATTAATCCCCAAAGGGAATCTTTGCACAGCTTTTGATCAGAGCTGCTGTGTCTAAGTGACAGAAGAGGGTTGCTTTCACTACCAACTTGGGCCATGCCTATAAGTTTGAAGAGTGTAACTTTGAAATGGATTGAATGGATTGAATGGATTGGAAAAAAAAAAAAAAAATGGATTGTGTAATTATGTTTCTGTTTGCTACAGATAAGCCAAAACAAATACTTTATTACTGCAGCACCTCCCAAAGACATGCAAAGGCCTTTGTGTATATATAAGGGTTGAGACCATCTGAAAGAGTTTCAAAAATAATTAATACCCTAAGTCTTTCGATTCTGAACTCAGGACTTGTGAGTCAGTTGTGCAGCTCAGTCACCAAGAAGACCATGTGATTCTTAGTCAGACTGTTCAAAATAGTAATTTTTTACACCTCCCTCTCAAACATTAGAGGCATGCAAGTAGATCATGGAACATTTTTATGTTGCACAAAGTAGGAAAGCATAACTTCCCCTAGTATGGGTAAACTCTTGAAACAATACATTTTTTCTGAAGACAGTTTAAGGTTATCAGTTGGCCATGCGAGACAACAACAAGACCAACATAAGGATAAATCTTTTTTAAAAAGTATGGAAAAATAGATGATGGAAATGAAATATATGAAAGACTACATATGGAACTGTGCTTTGTCACTGTAACATATTCTCTCATAAATTAGACTTTTATCATCTTGGTTATATTTTTATTGCTCAGTTGCATGAGATAAGGTGGTTGTCATTTTGTAAAGAAAAATCTAATCGGATGCCTGAACTCGTAAAATTGTAGTCATCTCTTATAATGTTATCTAACTCTTTGATTATGTAATGTTGCTGCTCAAAAGGTTACTCTAAAGCCAGTTCTTGAAATTTATCTGTCTCTTTGATGACATTGCACTGGGTCATACGTGGCTGTTCTCATCAATACCAGATGCTCAGCATAAAGTTGAGTCAGCACCACCACTTCAGGGGGACATTCAGGAGTGTAACAAACTCCTAAAACTCTTTGGCCTTTTTCACAGTCATATTCAGCCCCACAGCACCTATGTATCACTTGCAACTTAAAAAGAGATAATTGAGTCTTGTGATGGCAATACTGAACAGCTGGCTGGATGTGTCTACTGTGTTTGCACGGTTTGCAGAGAGGGAGCGCTCTAAATGACTTACTCTAAATGACTTTGATGACTTTGATCTCACATTACTCCTGTGGAGAAAGCCAGTGCTTAATGGCACTGAAGAGCCGTGTAGCACAATATGATGGTACAGTATTTATGACTGGGGCTGTAGGGGGTGTATAAGCCAGATTTAAAGAAAACCATTCTGAGGCCATTTATGCACACTGTTATGTACATAAACACCCTCAGGATGGTTTGCCGGTCTTTAACCTTTCAAAGACCTACTATTCATTCCAGTTGTGCTCTGTAAATACCATCTTGGGGAATCTCCCCACAGTTCTTTAGTGTCTCTGCAGCATCAACAATTCAGTTGCAGTAGTGGCTTCATGCTAAAGTTAGCAGCTTCTCCACAGTATGTCTTTAGATAAAATTCAAGACTTTTCTGTCTGTAACCAAGAAACTACACAAATATCAGCAAAGTGAAACAATAGACCTTGTGGACTACAAAAATCTGTGTGTGACAAAAACGAACAGTGTTTGTAACAATTTGTCCTGTCAGGTCCAGTTGTACAGCTAATTAGATCTCAGAGCTTTGTGCTTCTACAGGACAAAAGAAAAAGCAAAAATACATTAAGGCCTATGTAGCTGACTACCATCTATGTAGCTGACTACCACAGTAATACAAAGGGGCTTGAAAGAAATTTCTATTTGCCTTGACAGAAAAGTTCCTGGGGTGGATCCACATTTTTCAGTCTGTTAATTGACATATTTGGAAGTCTTCAGGGGGAAGCACGGTGGCTTGGTGGTTAGCACTGTTGCCGCACAGCAAGAAGGTTTCTGGTTCGAGCCTCAGGGGCCTTTCTGTGTGGAGTTTGCATGTTTTCCCTGTGCTTGCATGGGTTCTCTCTGGGTACTCCAGCTTCCTCCCACAGTATGAAGACATGCTCCTTAGGTTAACTGGTGTTCCTAAATTGTCCCTATAGGTGTGAGTGTGAATGGTTGTTTGTCCACATGTGGCCCTGCGATGGACTGGCGACCTGTCCAGGGTGTACCCCTACCTTTTGCCTGGAGGGAGCTGGGATAGGCTCCAGCAGACCCCTGTGACCCTGCACAGGACATAGCGGGTATAAATGATGGATGGAAGTCTTCAGGCTCATTGACCACTGTGGATCAGGAAGTAGAACAGTCATGTGCTAGTCAGAAAGTTTAATTTGATTCCTGTTCAACTGAGAGCTCCTCATCACTCTTAACCTCTTCTGCTCTGACGTCTTTTTTAGGCTTCTGCTCGAAAATGACATACCCATAATAAATGGAGTATATCTCTGCATCTACAAGGTCTATTTGAATAATTTTGGAGTCATAATGAAGGGAACACTTGCGAAATTTGGTCAGATCACCTGAATTTTTGTAATAGAGCGACACCGGTGGTACCGTTGGACTCGTCAGAGTCTCAGCTTTCATATGAGATCTCATTTGTTTGTGTAGCACTAAGTATCAGAGCGCTAGCGATGGAAATGTGGCGAGTGGGTTGACTTTTTGACAGTATACAGATTTTGATATTTGATCAGTAATTTGCTTGGTGTTGCAGTTGTGTTTGATGTGTGTAAATGTGACTTATATGTGCTTGTAGTTGAGATTCTCCTGTTTAATTTGATGTATGGTGTGACTATATTTGTACATGATTTTCAGTCCTTTGTGCTGTTTGTTCCAGTGTGACGTCCAGGTCCCCCCAGGGGGGGGCCTTAGAGTTCAGCGAAAGGCTTCTTCAGATCTGCTGCAGCACAAACTGCTACAGGAAATCCTTCATTGACTAACCATCTATGAATGTATTAACTTCTCTTCAGGGCTTATTAAAGTATTATTGAACTGAATCAAACCTTGGTGGTTTGTATAATATAGAAACAGAGCTGTGTAGATTCAACAGAAAAAATTAGACCAACTAAAAAAGCCTCATTCACAGTTCTTTCTGCCTCTAGAGTGCCTTTTGAAACACATGGAGGTAGAGCGGCATCACATTTTGTTCTGTCACTGTTACGCCTCTGGTACACCTTGGGAAGGTAGTAACAAAGATATAACCGGAAATGAGCCCTGTATGAATTTGCAATGGTTTGACAGGGTGATAATGGCAGAGGATGGAGGATTATCATGCAGGAGGCTGACGGACCAGTAGCCATGGGTAAACTCAGGCTAGCACTGCTATGTTTGTAAACACAGGAACAAATAGAAAGACATTTTCTTTTATTTGCATTTTTTCCAGTGCCTTATTTAACTCTGAGTAAGGCAGTCACCGACCACTGAAATTAGATACCTGTTTCTGAAAGTTGACTGCAAATTTGAGTTTAGGGATCATCTTCAGATTGCAGAACACCGTGATCCTTTGTGCAAACACAAACAAATTGAGTGAAGGAAAAATGAGGAGTACGTCCTCATACAGCAATTTCTGAGTGAAAGAGGCTGAAGACAATGCTGTATGAATGTGAATGAGTGTGATTTAAAGGGTAAAAGCATTCTGAGTGTCTAACAGGACTAGAAAAGTCCTGAATAAATGCTGTCCCCTTACCATCTGGATCAGATTGTTTTCTTTCCGAGGTCTGGAAGATCACTGCAATGTTGATTTAAAATCGGGAGGGAATTTAGGGGCCAAAAACTATCTAGCACATGTGCTTTCAACTTGCTGGATAAAGTCATGTTCCGAACATTGGCACAAGCCATTCAGATCTCTCTGACAATCCCTGCCAATAGCTGAAGCTGTGATCTTAGCTCAGTGTGCTTTTAGTGTGGAATAAGATGGGCTGCACCATATTACTGTCTGAGGAATGGTGCACTTTAGGAATAGTGTGAGGAAATGTAAATATGTATGTAAAGTAGAGCTGTATGTCCAGCAATGCACCACAATTTTACATTATTCATATTACACACACAAATAAAAGAAGAACGGCAGGCAGACGTGAAATCAAGGCCAGTAACAAACAAGCACAGTGATGCTAAACCAGAGTTAAGAAAGGAAGCAGAGAGACGTATACAATAAAAGTGCACTTTTACAGCCACATTCATCAGCACCAGTCAAACAACCAAATTCAGATGAACAGAACTCCATTGTCACAAGGGATTCACACCAACATGCCTTGCCCTCATACTGTGGTGTGTGGTTGCATGTCTACTTATAAGGAAAATGACAACATCAACAACAAAATACACTCAACCCCATGCAGCTTGGACAAACTCAGAATCATCAGCTCTGTGGCAGCAGGAGTCTTGCATCACCTTTTTTTTCATTGCAGTGGTCTGTGGGGGGAGTTTCCCAGAGGAAACTAGATATATCCTGACACCGTTGCCCCCCCATCATTCTCCTCCATCTGGTTTCCATCAGGAGCTGCTGCCCTGTGAAGGTTTTCCCTGGAGGATACCACCTCTTTCCTTTATTCCTGACATTTTTCTTGACCTCTTGCTTAGCCATAGGCAAGTAAATAAGTTATGTCTAATCTACCCATGAGATGAACGGAAAGAAATGAATAGTTGAAAGAGTACATTTAAATAAGTTGTTAACATAAAAATCAGATTTAGTTGAGAGAATTGCACTTGATGTTCTGTGTTTTTATGATCACATGCCAGTCTCAGAGTAAGGCATAACTACAGGCATCTTGTCTTGAGTCTTGCCTGCATGATAATGAGGATTTAAATCTCTTACTCGTCACCTGGCTGTACATCATAAAGAGTAGAAATTAAAATTTAGGGTTTATGATCTACTCATTAGGCTTGAGTGTAAATCGTCAGTTCTGCTCTTTGGATGAGTTGAAAGAGTTGGTTATGGTAATTTCTTCTGACTGGGGTGGAAACAGCGATAGATGCCCACCAGTAACTGGATAGAGATAAAAAAAAAAAAAGAAGGAAGCTTACTTGTCCTCTAATTCTCACTGGTTAAAAGTGACTCTTTCCCCCTATCTGTGAGATAAGCACCAAAGGTTTCCAAGTTTCTCCTAATCGCCATGGATTAAGAGCATGTCAGTAAATACTGGAGACAACATACTCACTCTTGTTCAGTTTATCCATGTTGTAAAATTGCACTCAAGCAAATAAGAGATGAGCAGCTGTTACTGGATTGATAAAGACCCTCAGAAGGTGCTCTTTGCCTCAACAACAAACTCTGTTTTTATTGTTTCACTTGTCCTCTTTTTCTAATACCTCTTTCAAATCAGCTAAAGCAATGTCTTATCCAATACATGCTGGGGATAATGTTCATTCAATATGGAAAAAAAGGTTAATTTCTTTCACAAATCATCTGTACTCATCTATGCAAACTGGAGCTTATTCCCTCAGAGTGAACACCAATGATGAAACCAGGATAATGAGCAAATGAGGGGACTGCTTCCCTGCACTGTAATTACATCCACATGATCGAGCCTGTGGATTCTTTAATCTGTCCACACAGTTTCCTGAACTTTAGCTACTTAATGCATATTCTTAAAATGCATAATACATTTCAAATAAACTATAAATAGACTCTTTGCTTATGTAACTGAGGCTGGATTAGTGAGTAGTTTGATGCATATTTAGGTTTAACAAGCGCATTTATAGTTTTTTCATCGGACTCTTTCTGCTAATATGGCATACACTGGATGCATTGAGACTGAGATCTACATTTGGATTATTGGGTCATTTAACTTCTCTCAAAATTAATTTAGGTGCTCTGATTACATCAGTATTTTCTTCTCAGCAGACTTCAACTGTGTAAAGTGTTGATGGGAGTGCCCTCTAGTGGAAGAAGTGAAAATATAAAAACTTGCAGCACTCTGTCAACCATTTACTGTCTGTACAATTAAGATACTCCATTATGCTTAATACTTATGCAATGAATAATATATCCATAAATCCTTCTTTCCACTACATTGATCTGCAATATCCAATAATTTTATGTGATTCTAAGCCGTTTGCAGTAGCCTTCATGATTGCATCTCCTATTGTTTTGCATAATGTCGCCAGGAATAATTACAAATTTTGGTAGAGCATTGTGAATAAATCTATATCTGGATTCATTTATGTCTGAAGGAGCACGAGTGCAGGCATTCTGCCTGTGAGTGATAGCAGATCTCCATCAGTGGCTCTGAGGTTTAAGGCCCAGTGGTCATGCAGTACCACACACAAACAAATGGCTAAAAATAAATAAGAAGAAATACATAGAAATACACAGTGAATGACCATCATTTATTCAATGGCTTTCCAATGATTTGTGACATGATAAGTTATATAAATATTCCAGTGGCTAAACATCAATCCATATAAAAATGTTTTTTGTTTTTTTTTTAAAAAGAAACAACCTCTGGTTGAAATGGATCTTTTATATTAGCAATAATGACACATTATAGAGAGAAAACACACACACACACAAAAATCAAAGCACAAGCAAATTTACTAAACTGAAAAGTTCTTTGTCAAATACACGTACACGCTAACAAGATGTCAGACGCTGAGCTTGCAGAACGGTCAAGACAAGAAAAGTAACGTGCTGCAGACCTGATAATAACGTCTGTAGTTAAATTTCTGGTACATGTATACACATATAAAATAAATTAAGATAATATTACATTTAATATATCTGTTTCAGATTCTGTGTCCAGCACTGCCAACACTATTGTTATTATTTTTAATCTCAGAATCTCTCCATTTCCCTGCTCATATGCTGCACCGCATCTTGTTGCATTGCAACATATCTGTATGTGTTTACTCTGTCAGAATGTGTAGCAATATAGCCAGCTATATTCATGCATAAGTTTTCTAAGTCATATTTGATGGCAGGAGTCCACCTCGTCAGCAGTTGAAAATGGAGTTGACTCTCATGATGCGCATGACCTTTCTGGAGGTGTAGCTGTACTCATACTGCATGTGCTCATGAAAGAAGTACAAGTATCCTGAAAGAGAACAGAGGAGGATAACTCTTAGGGAATATTGTGACAAAACTGCAAATCACAACTAACTAAAAGTACTGGCTGCCGAAGAAACATGTTAATGTGCAAATTGAAAGGCTGTGACAGGCTATGAAGGCAAACAGTGTACGGTAACAAAGACACTTTCAGTCTTATATTTTTGATGTGATTCTGCTCTGAATAAAATACAGCAAAGTCCTATATATCCTATTACATTACTGCCAATACATTCTGCACACTGGAACCTTAAAAGTAGTAAATGTATGGTAGTTTTCACAGTACCATAGTGAAAAGCAGCAGCGTCAACCTCATCGTCCATTCCTGGAAAGTCTTCCTCAATGGACCGTGGGTAGCCAGTGTCCATGGTGCCCGTTGCTTCATCATAGCTGTGGGTTACAACAGAAACTCTCAAAAATATAACTCCATATTAGAAGAATGACGTCTGTCTGCTAGAATTTACCAATTAAAACACTTTTGAATATGAGTGACATGCAACATGCATCCACATACCTCCAATACTCTTCATCAGTAAAGAACAGAGTTTTTCCTGTGTCCTTAATGTGCACAGCTGCATCAATTTTCCTCACGGTCTTGGGAAATCCAAGTTTGTGTATGTATTTTGGGTAGCCATCCACAAGGTCATATCCATTCAAAGCCCACATTTTGATCCCTGTTTTAACAGAATAATGAACAAGTGCTCTATCTATTCAAGAAAGAACCAGAAATTATATATATAACCCACCACTGAATATGAAGACTAAATCCTTCTCTGGGTTCTCATAAGCTGCATTCACTGTGTTCGGTATGGAGGGCCAGGTGGACTTGATCAGTGTCTGCTCGGGCTCTACCATCTGAGGATGGATACGCCAGTAGAATCTGTAACAAGGTGCATGATAGCAAAAAATAAAATAAGTTGATTACATGGTTAATTTAACATGCTTTCATGAGTGCTTTTCAATTCTTCTTATCCATGGTGGCTAGTGAACATTTAGGCTTAGACTATTGCGTGGTAATCTTTCTACATGTTTGCACATTACTATTATATCACAGTTGGTAGACTGTACCTGTCTTTGAAGATGATAGTTTCTCCTCTGAGCTCTGTGACAGCATCAAAACTCAACATGGGGTCACATTTGTTTGGTGCATCAGGCTTTGGCTTCACTTTCCTGTGGTTGGGGTTGGCACCTGTGATTGAAATCTAACATTAATGCTATGCTTGTAGAGCCCTGCCTAATACCTCCGCTTCATTACAATGCTGTTTCCATTAAAAATAAAATCACTTAAGACGTCAAACATTGTATCACTTTGTCATAAACATTTAGCCTAAATACATGTAATGTATCTTCCTACCATAGAGAGCCTGGATCCCTTCAATGTCATCTTCAGCCAATGGGAAGCCTGTAGTGTACGAGTAGATGGGGTACATCAGGGCACCTGCATCTGAGGAATGGGACATGCCGAGGGCATGGCCCAACTCATGGGCTGCCACTATAAACAGGTTGTAAGCTGCAAGGAAAAGATGTGTGATCCACATATTGTTGATTAGTAACAGTCAGAATACACTTTGTTTACATGTTAAAATTTGAGAAAAATTCACCTGATGAATCTTTGGTCCAGTGTTCGTCCTCATCAAAGTGAGTGTCTCCTCCGATGCCTTTGCCAGGGGGGTATGCATGAGCCAGCAGTCCATCAGGCCCGTCAAATGGGTTATAGTCTCCATGCTCTTCAGAAAAAAAAAGCAGAAAACTATTCAATAGGCTGAAGGAAACCACTACCACATGAGATCTTGTTACTTTATGTACCTCTTGACCCAAAGCTGATCATAATGTCAGCGATGCCATCGTGCAACTTCTTAAAAATCAAAGGAGTGACATCAGCCCAAACGTTCAGAGCCTTACGGATGGCTCTGTCTACATCAGACTTCTTGAGATCCGGTGTATAATTTGTTATCCTGGAGCATCAGGGGACACAAGGGACAAGACAAGGGAACTTTGTGAATAATATGATATTCATTTGAATAGTTCATGGGCTTGGAAAGATATTTTACTTTATATTCACAAGCATTATTCAATGCACACCTGAATGTTACTATGTTGCTTTCCCATTTTAGGTCTCGGGGGAAGTGGTTGTACTCCCCAATATCTGGGACCCCACATCTTGCTTGGTTCATTATTTCCAAAGTATTGTCATCCAGATTCCCTGTAACCTATAACAAAATATGTCATTTAGATAAATAATTTGCTGCTGGACATCAGGAAATACAGGAAATGAGCAATATCACCCATTCTGAAAGATTCAAAAACAGTGCAGTGTTCTATTTCTCCTTTTTTTAATCTAAATTATTATTGGTGTTTTGGGGTAAGTAGGATATTTTCTACATCTGTTCACCTTGATTTTGAAGAATTTTTGCATTTCCATGAGCTTGGTCTGAAAGGCACCTGGTGATGTGGGGCTTCCTTGGAGACCACTTGGAAACTTGTAAAAGCGATCAAGGTATTTCTGTTTGAAAGAATGCAAAAACATATCACACAGCAGCTTCAACAGTACATCCTCCATAAATTATGGTTTAAAAAAAAAAGTCAAATGAAGCTGGTTCAAGGCTTCACACCAACTCCACCTCAAATCTCACCTCTGCTAAAAGCTGCTTGTCCCTAGATGATGAAGGGTGAGCGCAGGAGTGAGCGACCAGCGCCAGGAGCACCAACAACGCTGTCATTGTTGTTGACTCTGTGTCGTCCAAAGTAGTGATTGGGTTCTGGAGGCTGTGAAGAGTATTTATAGTGTTTTAGTTTGCCTTTTTTTCTTTTTTTTTTGTCTAAAATGATTGCGGTGATTCATGGAAAAGCACCTAGCCACTTCCTCCCTTGACTGTCGGGAATGTGCTTGTGTGTGCTTGTGTGGTTAGATAAAGTTGCTTTGAAGTGAACAAAAATGCTTTGATGAAACATCTCCCTAATTCCAAAATGTTTTAAATTAAGAAGCTTTCCAAGTGCTTGCTCATCAATATTTAAAGTGGCCAAACTAAGCTCTCATCTTGTCCTTCTCCTAAATTTGACAGAATTACAGGTGTTCAGACTTTTTTAGAAACAAAATATTGTCTTTCACACCACTATTTATTTATCATACACACACACACACATATGTATATATACATATATATGTACACACACGTATATATGTATATTATATGTATTTACTGTGCCAGAGAAGATAGGGAATTTTGCCTTTGTGCAGCTGCAGGTCTCATGATAATCTTGTGTCTGATATGTTCTATTTTAGGTGAATAAGTTTCATGACGCATGGCATTAAACACAGCAGAATAAAGATAGACTTGTCGACAGTGTAAAACCCCGGTTTAAAATATATGACCTACATTTTCTTACAAGGTTTAGGTTAAGGTTAAGGTTTTCTTAATGTATACTTTGATCACTATGTTGACAAAAACATAATGATTATGCAAACTCATGTCCTGTATAACATTTGTTTGGGAATATTTAAATTGCATTTCCTAATGCAGGTGCGTCATGTGCTGACCTACAGGGTTATGTGACTCACAGTTACCATGATTACACAAGGCTTAAACAGTTAACTGGAAGCTGAGACATATCATTTTTTCAGCAGGACATTCATTCACAAGCTGAAAGCTATCAAGAAGCGAGGGCAAGAACTGAAGTATATTCCATTATTAAAATGAAACAAATAAACAAAAAACAGTAAAATAAATAAACACAGTTGTGCCCATAAGTTTACATATCCTGGCAGAATTTGTGATGTCTTTTGGCTATTTTTCAGAGAATATGAATAATAAGAGAAAAATCTTTTTTCCCACTCATGGTGTTTGGGCATTAGTGGTTGGGCAAAGCCATTTAATGTCAAACAACTGTGTTTATTCTTTTCAAATCATAATGACAAAAAGGAACTATCCAAATGACCCTGATCAAAAGTTTACATACCCTAGAGATTTTGGCCTGATAACATGCATACAAGGTGACACAAACGAGTTTGAATGGCTACTAAAGGTAATCGTCCTCACCTGTGATCTGTTTGCTTATAAAGTGTGTGTGTATAAAATGTTATTGACATTCTGGGCTCCTGACAGACGCTTGCATCTGTCATCGAGTGCTGCACTGACATTTCTGGATTCTGAGTCACGAGGAAAGCAAAATAGCCAAAGGATCCGCAGGAAAAGGTAATTGAACTGTATCAAACGGGAAAGGTAAATAAACAGATATCCAAGGAACTGAGAATACCAATCAGCACTGTTCAAACTCTAATTAAGAAGTGAAAAATGAGGGATTCTGCTGAAACCAAACCACAGTCAAGTAGGCCAACAGAAATTTCAGCGACAACTGTCAGAAAAAATTGTTGCAAAGGAAAAAGAATGCAAAGAAAAGCCTAAAAATAACCTCAGCTGAAATATAGACTCTCTCTCTAAATAAAAAAGTGGTGTGTTTCAAGATGCTCAATAAGGAAGCACTTGAAGAAAAATTGGCTGTATGGTTGAGCTGCCAGAAGAAATCATTAATATGCAAAGCATCCTGCTTACAATATGCCAAACAGCACAGAGACAAGCTTCAAAACCTCTGGACCAAAGTCATTTGGAGTGATGAGACAAAAATTGAACCTTTTGGCCAAAACCATAAACGTTACATTTGGAGAGGAATCAACAAGGCCTGTGATGAAAGGTGCAACATTCCTGTTGTGAAACACGGAGGTGGATCGTTGATGTTTTGAGGGTGTGTGAGATAACAAGGCACAGGAAACCTGTTGCTTTTTGCCAAGAAGAGTGGGCAACTTTACCATCTGAGAAAATAAAGAGCCTCATCCACAACTACCACTCATTGATGTTAAAAGGAGGCAATACACAGTAAGAGCTGGGGTATGCGAACTTTTGATCAGGGTCATTTGGGTAGTTTCTGATGTCATTATGATTTAAAAAGAGTAAACTAATACATGGCTTCACCCAATCACTAACTATCAAAATTGTGTTATCATTCATATTCTCAAAAAAATGGTCAAGAAATCAAATTCTGTCAGGGTATGTAAAGGTGTGAGCACAACTGCACATTTGAAGTCAGTTCAAAGAAGCAAAGAAACATAGAGGAATGTAAATATGTTCCATAATTTGACATCTATCTGATCATACGACCAGCAGACGACCAGGACAGGAGTTCAAACTTACTTTGGGTGGTTTTTGCTGGTAGGAATGGGTGAGTGAGCTCGACGACGCTTTCTCAAAATAATTACATATTCCTTCAAATGAAATTGGAGGTAGGACAGCAATATGGTGTCAATCCCAGCTGGGGCCCTTCAGTGTGAATGTGTTTCGTAGTTTTTCTGTGTAGCTCGATTTGCACACCAAGTTTTCTATACATGTGCAGCAGCTTTATTCAAACTGAATGTGCTGTGTGAAATATATGGAGGCAGAATGGCTGTCACAGTTTAGGATTGGTTGTGGTGTTTGTGGTTTTCTTTCCAATGTTGGTTTCCAGTGTTCCAGTGTTTGAAGTTCTGTTTGACTTTCCTGATTCTTGTTTCCCTTATGTGTTTTCACCTGTGTCTCGTTACCCCTGTGTGTGTGGGTGTGTGTGTGTATAAGGTCCCATCTTTGTTTGCCTTGTGCTGCTCTGTACTGTTTGCTCCTTCATGTTCATGCCTAGTTTTTCCACAGTTTTTGCTAGTTTTGCCACGTCTTGTTTAAATAAATCACATCTTGGTTCCTGCTCTGGGTTCGTCAGTACCAGATTTTAAGCTTCTTGCTTTGGCCTCATGAGTTCCTATTCTGGCTTCATTAGTCCCTGCTCCAGGGGGCCTGCCTGAACTGCATCTGCCTTGGGCCCGGTGCCTAAACTGGTGCCTAGGCCTTACATCCGGCGTCGAGAGAGCCCCCTGAACTGTCTTGAGCCTGGTTTCCTCCTCCAGGCGCCCTCCGCCCCCACTCTGATTTGGTTTTCCCTGTTCTTTTGCTTTTTTAGGACCATCTGGGATCTGGTCCTTGGTGGTGGTGGTGGTGGTGGTGGTGGGGAGGGATGTTCTGTCACAGTTTAGGTTTGATTGTGGAGTCCACCTCAGAGTCCAAGGGGCTCAGAGTCTTAAGACCTTTGGAATCTGAGAAAAAGGTGCACTGGAAATTTAGCCATTAAGTGTTGGTGATACTGGTAAGTTCTTTCATTACCGTGATTGCAGTGGGGACTTTTTTGTGAAATCTTTTATCAGAATTTCAGATTGTTGTTTCACAGTGTCATTTGTCCCTGAATATAAGATGATGCATTTTATTGTTGGACGTTTAGCCAGGATGTCTGATACTCTCTCTTATGTCTGAGAATGTATCCTTGGGAAAGCAGTATATTTGAGTGTTTATGGCATCATTACCCACTACCCACATTCAAACTTTCTGGCATGGTCATTTCATTTCTGATTTTGGTTTTCCTTTGGTAATTTTCTTTCCTTACCCTGTTATTTAAGATTGACAGATTTTCAGGTCAGATATTTGTACCTGTAATGATTAATAGTATCCTAGATTCCTCTTCAGGAGGTCTTCTTTTTAGAGAGCAAAGCAGCAAAGTGTCTGCACTCTAGCAAGCAGGAAGTGACTTAACTTTGTCTAATGTGGTAAAAAAAATAAAAAATTCAGCCCCTGTACAGTTGTCATGGAGGTCAAATCTATGGAGTTAGAACAGTCTCAACAGGCATGAATGCACAGCACGATTCACAAATGCACGACAAGATTCACAAATGCACGACAAGATTCGCAAATGTGCAAGATGATTTGTAAATGCACAGGAATAGATTCACACATGTATTTCTGATGCACACACAAATATAACTCGATTTACAAACGGCTTCTGGTCTGTGGACTTCGCTGCATTTGCGAGTGAATTTTGAGACTCCCCTGCCGTGGCTCCAACTCACAAATGCATTTTTTCTAACAGGAATGATCTGCAACCAATCAGATATCTTCCTTGTGTCAGCCAATCAAAAGAACGCATCCTACGTGGGAACCGATTTACTCACGATCCAATCACATCAAACCATTAAAACAGCGCTATCTTCAATCAAAAATGTAATATTTTCAATCAAAGAAAAAGACATTTTGCTGCATTCCCATAGTAAACACAGATCTCACACACTAAAATAAGAAGATAATCAATGTTTTGGTGTGCTAAAAAATTGCGGTTTATTATCTACCCTCTCCCCTGCTCGCATTTCAAATCTTCACTGAGACCAGAGCTCTGTTAGAAAAAAATATACTGATCATTATCTGTGAAACATTTTGGTTAGAAGTGTAAAGAGCAAACACTGATGGTGGAAAAAGATCTTGCTCATGTGCAACCCATTTGAGATGCAGTAATATTCTGTGTGCATAACAAACAGATGTGACCACACACTGCAACACCCAACAGAGAGAAATATATCTGGACAAAACATCAGTATTTAGGTGGTGGATGACAGAGTGATCCTGACTCATGCCAGGGGAAGTTGGACGTTAGGGGAATTTTTACTGTTATTTTAAACTGTCACCAACAAACACACACACACTACTGATCTGATATGTGGGCCACATTTTATGTTTGAAAAGCACTGACTTAAGAAGGAACCTGCTGATCTCAGGCCTGTGAACCTCTGAACTACAGTCAATGATTCCTGTTAAAGAAGGCATTTTTATGCTGAAGTAAGCACTCTCATTATGCTTCTAATCAATTTCTGAAGAGTTTCTGAGTAATGGATGTTTGTGTCTATAACAGCCACATGATAATATGACAAATCTATAATGTTTATGTTTAAATGGAGTTTGGGCACTTTTGGGGAAAATATGTGAAATTTTGCCTACTGGCGGAAAGAAAGGATCGTTATCATATGTTTTTGGTCTCAGCTTTAAATCATCTGGTCTGTACAGTGGTTGTTTGTTGAATTCTGACAGATGTTAGTTATTAAGATTGTCTGTGTACTGCCAGAGAAATGGATCTGGCTTCTATTATCAGCGGTGGCCTTTAAAGTGTGTGTTTTGTGTGTGCTGGGAGGTACAAATGATGTGTTATCTGACAACAACAAATGTTTAATAAGTAGAATTCAATTCAGCTCAGACGTCTTTATTTCAAACATGATGGCAGTATATAATAACATACATGCTTAAACAAGAAATGCAAAAGAGACAAATGATTTCAGCAACAGTCTTAACATGTTCGAAAAGGAGTAGGAAGAAGTAAAAAAACTTATGAATGCCTACCCCTTGAACTCAATACTACGTTTTTCACTGACCCTCATGATTATTTCTGTGGTTTAAGATACAAAAAATGCTGACATACCTAGAAGTTTTTTACATTATTATTTATTTATTTTTAAAGTTATTCATATTAATATTAAGAATTTTACCCAGTATAAATATATATAATGGTATAGCTGAGTATAAATTAGTGGACACATGAGTTATTATTGCCATGTGCAGTTATATGCATATCCATATATGTATTCACACCAACACCAGTACCTAGACCCCCCACAGCAGTACCCGAGAGCCAGCCCAGGCAGGTTGAGGCGCCCACCCAATTAGCTCCAGCACAGGCAGACCCCAACCAGGTAGCAGAGATATCCCGGCAGCGATGAAGAGCGACGAGAGACACCTGATCAATCCCCAAGCATGGCCACCAAGGGCCCGGACACCCATGCCAGTGCACTGCCCCTTGCAAACCCCCCAAGAACCACATGGACTCCCAGGATCCTGGGAAACCAAGGAGAACCGAACGTGGACCACTGAGAATGATGATAACCATTTCAGAATGCAGTTCTATAGCTTTTTAAAAAAAATTTAAACTATAGAATAGAACAGTGAGATGCATTGTGTCACTTCTTCCCTTTACATCCCTTGTAAGTGGTTGAGTTGCCATTTGTGTATGTTAAAGATTCTTCTTCTGGTCATTAAAATTCTTTTACTTGTTACATATTTCCTCTATCCTCAATCATACTTACTTCTGTTTTACCACTTTATTGCTTTTCTTTTTCATTTTTCTTCCTTTGTCTTTGTTTTTTGTGGTTTTTGACATATGGTGCTTTTCTTTCCATTTTTTCATAAGTCAGCAACTTTAGCATCACTCATTTTTTTTTTTTTTTGTTTAGATATACCTCTGTCAGGTTAGTGATAATCATAGATGCAACAAATGGAGTCTTTATTGTGAAATTTTGCCAAACCAATGTTGGTTGTTGGAGTGAAATCTTTCTAGATCAGACCAATGATGATATGTCATCCTTCAAACACTGACTGTGTGGGCAATGGAGATGACTGGAACTATTTTGAGATGAAATCTGGTCTGCTTGGGAGAGGTGGCATCCTTTCCTCCTTTCCTTTGGAAGGTGTGAAACTCATTTCTTGAAATCTGGATCATTTTATTGGCCACCCAAAAGCCTTATAATCCAGGTTTGAGACCAGGAAGCAGTCTTATGCTCTTCTCTGCAGCTTCTCATCTGCTACCCTCCAATACCAGGGGTATTGTTCCTGCTCTATTGTGCAATGAGATTAAATAAATAAAAACAAGAAAAGTAAACCATGAAAACCTCAATAAAATAAAAGAAATCACTATTTAATTAACAACAGCAACAAAATAACAAAAGATTTACTTTATTGATCCCAGGACTGGGCAATTATTGGGCAGCAGCAAAACATACAGAAAACAGAAAGTAACAGCTTATCATAAAACCTAAACAAAAAGTAGAAAAGTAACATCTAAAAATGTCTACATATTTACATCCCATACATACATTAATGGTAAATGTGCAGTAGAAATTATACATTATAAGTAATGTGCAAATGTTGCAATGTGAAAAGTCAGTTGTGAGCAGTGCCAGTAATAATTATAAAGATTTCCTGTATCTGTCTGTTCGACAGCGAAGCTGTAACAATCTGTTGGAGAAGGAGCTCTGCTGTCTGTCCAGGGTGCACTGGAGGGGGGTGGTCCGGGTTGTCCATGATGCATGACAGTTTCTTAAAAAAAAAAAAAAAAGACCATGAAAAAGGGCATATTGAATATTAGAATTCTCCCATCCAAACCTCTATAGGTATATTGATTTGTGTTTACAATGTGGTTTTCCTTTGTCTTACAGAAGCCTGGTTGCACTAGGATCACGTTAGTATCAATGACTCAACACCTCCTGGTTGTTTGAATTTTCAAACAACAAACAAAACTGATGGGCTGAAGAAAGCAAATTAGTGGACTCAGATGAGACTGATGACTGAGTTGGGGATGTAAAGCACAAATATCTATATATTACAATTGTGAGTGGACTTCTAAATGCACATGTATTACTTGAGATGGACATACATAAATACACACATATATTCATATGTACACTTAGTCAGGTATTCTTAATCAGTTTGGTGTAGTAGTGCTAATGAATTCATCTCCAAATGTTAAGTAATTAACAATAACCTGAATGATATATATCACACACGTTATATACACACATGCATGCTCATGCATGTGTGTATATAACGTGCATGTAGGTTGACAATTAATAATAGCCAGAATAAAAATGATTATGTCAATAATATCAACAATACTACAACAATTAGTAGTAACCTAAGAAATTGTCACCACTATTACCTTCACCACTGTCCCTATATAAGTTCATCTCAGATCTCCATGTGGTTGATAAAACACCAGCTAATTCCCACCTCCCAAGACCAGACTGGCCCGAGAGGAGCCTAAGGTCCAGGGGCAACCCCCCCCAAGGTACATGGTCTTTAACTTTTGACTGTTTGATTTAGTTTTTATCACGTTTTACAGTATACATGACATAAAGCTACATTTGAACAAAATATCTATTGTCAAAAAAAAGTGAAAAATCCCACTTTAGATTTATGATGGACTGATTTCTTCACCCCAGTGCAGTGTAGAGGTTTATATGTCTGTTGTTCAATTTTATTACATTTGTAGAAAAAAACATCAACAATTACCTCATTAGTGTATGTTGAATGTAAACATATATCCAAGGGTTTAAATGTGCTAAATTATGTTCTATCATAGATTTAACTTGACCAACAGATCATTATTTTCAGTGTGTCATTTTTGTGTAAATGTGTGGTGGACCCAAATGGAGGAGCCTGGGAGGCAGGATTAACAATAGTACAACATCAGTGATAATGACCATCTTTTACTCTAACAAACGTTTGAAAAACAAAATATGCTACCAGAGCAGGATAGTCAAAAACTGCACTGAAATCAAAACCAGGAAACACAAGAGCACAAGGAGACAAACTTCATGCTGTCAGGAAGCATGATAGATACATGATGTGACAGCAGAACAGGCAAACTGGCAGAGGAAAGAGGAACAAGACCAACAAGACAAAGATGTGAAGAGTGCGATGAGAACAATGAAAGTGAAACCTGAACTTAACACACAAGCAATCAGTCTTTCAAAAAGCAAAACATCTAAAGTAAAGACAAAACGGGAGGAAATTTGTGTTTGTTAGATTATTCATTTGTTGTAGCAATGCTTCTGGGCAATAAGTCTTAGACTGTTAGAAACTCTGACTATTTCTTTGTTAGATGATGCCACATTTGTAAGAAACATACATTTGTGAATTGAGCATCAGAACTGAGTGGGTTGCACGCATTAAAAAAAAAAGCCAAATTTTCTCTACCAAACCAAATTTCTCAGTGCCAAACAATTTATTATTATTATTTATTTATTTATTTTTTTGCCTATTTGTTTGGTGGATGGGATGATTGAAGTTAGAAGAATTGAAGAAACAAGGCATATTGGCAGTTTACCAATTTAAATGTATTCATTTAAAAAAAAGGAGCCTCAGCAGTGTGTGGAAGGACCACACACAATGACATATCTTGTCTTTGTAGTATATTCAATTTAATATAGGTTGAAAAGGATTTGAAAATCATTGTATTCTGTTTTTATTCAGGGTTTACACAATGGGTTGTATTAAACTATTTAGTCAGATCATCAGCATACTTTGCTGATGCAAAATGTGACCAGGAAGTAATTGAGGGATTCAACCGTTTAAGATGGAGGTACAATTGTTTCTCTCTTAAACTTTAATGGCTTTGAAATCAGCAAAACAAGCTCAAGCCAGGACAGTGTTTTAATTTTTTTTTTAATTAAAAAAAATACTGAACTACAGAACCACAAGTCAGATATGGTACTAACAACATCATGGGCTGAAATGTAACTTTAGCATCATCGTGGTTATATCCAGTGCAATCAAAAAAAACAACAACTTGTTTACAGAACTTAATAGAATTATGGAAATGATTTCCACCTAAATCAAATGCTTTAATTTAGTAACACAACAATTTTGACCTAAATGTAGATATTTTCTGTGAACATGATGTATTTACTTTATTGTTAATTACAATGGTTCAGTCCAACTTGATTTGTAAGAGTAAATGTTAAATACTAACATAATTTCCTTGGGCCATTTAAACTTACGATATGATACTTAATTTAATAGGGTAATTAGAACGACTTTTTAAATTTGCACAGTACATGAATCAATTGTGTTGAGCCAACAAGACAATGTTAACCTGAAGTGCGATAGATTTCCTTTACCATTTGAAAAATGAACATAATAGTAATAATTTAGAAAATCGATCATTTTTAACACAGTGTATTTATATTTTGCGATTTAAACGTAAATGCCAACCTATGTACCCCCAGCTGGTGTCATTTTTGGAATAACATTTTACTAGAAAAGGCTATACTGACTTTCTAGCAATTGCTTGAAAAGTGTTGCTGTGAAAATACAACAAACAACAAACTCCTGCCCTCAGTTAACATCTTATACATCAACATGTGAAGTGTATCCATGTGAGTAAAACAAATCTGTAGAAACTGACACCTATGAACATTTCACAAGACTCGATTCGTGAATTCTGACTTGGTAGCCAAAAAAGCTCAAGTAAGAAATTGTAAATTGTAAAATAGAGGAGGCAATAGTAATTAGGAATTTGCACTTGCACTTGCTGCGTACTGGAGTTGTAAGTGGTTTGCTTTCGCAACCTCATTAGAATTAGGTTGTTTTACAGGGGCCCAGCAGGTGGCACAGTTGCCTCACAGCGAGAAGCTAGAGGGTCCTGGGTTCAGTTCCAGCTGGGGACACTGTGGGTGCTGGGGGCCTGTTCACTTCTCCACATCATCAGCACCCATACCCTGGGTGGGGTTGGCAAAAGGGCCTTTCTGTGTGGAGTTTGCATGTTCTCCCTCACAAAAACATGCAGCAGTCTTGGACAATACACTGCCTCCTCTGGCCAGCCGGGGCCCCTGAGGGGGTGGGGAGGATCCGACTGGAATAACGTGATGCGTTGTACGTCCAGCTGGGGAAACCCCTCTCCCGTCAGGTGAAAAGAAGGTCCTGCTCACTCCTCAAGTAAAGAAGGAGACTTGAGCTCAGTGCAGGGCCCTCCCAGGGTTGGGAGAGGAAGAGCAATGCCCAAGACTGCATCTTAGGTAATGAGCACTGGGTGATAAAAATTGAAAAGAATCATGTTGTCATAAAAATACTGGAACAAAAAAAGAATTAGGTTGTTTTAGCATAGGTTATTCTAATAAGTTTTGTTGCATTTTATGCTAAAACTACATGTTTTAAAACTGTTCAAACACAAAACATTGCTGTGTGTGTGTCTGGTGTAAACTCGATCCCCTTACTAAAAGGTAATTTCAGACTTTTATTGAGAATGTTTCTCTAAAATGTAGTCTGCATTTCTGGGCTTGATACAACTTTAATAAAACATTGGTAATGTCAAAAATAGTCAAAACAATAAAGCCACCTCAGCATGCAAATTACCCCTTCTCTGACACAACCGGAAAACAGTATAGCAGCAGCAGAATGAATATGCTACTTGGTGGTTTCTTGTTTTTTTTTTTTTTTGTTTTTTTTTTCCTTTGTAACCCTTTTGGCTCCTTGCTGGACAAATCAGCACTTTAACTCAGGCTGCGAGTTTTCACTTGAGTTGATCCCAATAGACCATCATTGTTGTTTTACCTATTCAAAATAATTTGGAATGGAATAGTAGAGGAATGGTGTGAGATCTAATGTCATTAAAAGGGTCCATAGTGTGGCAGAAAATAATAATAATGATAGTAATAAAAAGATTAAATGTTGAACACCAGTCTGATATCTCATATCTCATCTGATAAACTCAGATGAGTTGTGTTGCCTTTAATAGCACACAAATCATTTTTTATAAGGGTTTTTTGGTCAATTTTTTATGTTTTCATGGTTTCATGTCAGATATGTTAGTTGAGGTGGTTTGGCTCTCTGCATATGAATATCCTGCCAGGGAATTTAATATTTTTCACTTTCAGCAGAATGAGTCAGCTTCAGCCTCTAAAGAGAGAACTTAAATTACATGAATGCAGGGTTAGAAACATTGCTGAACACGGCTGATTCTGCAGTTTAATATGTGAACACTGCAACTTTACAAATAGGATACACCAAAAGGTCAGCTTGCTGAGTAACTGCAAATGCAGATGAACTCCTCATATTTCAGCTGTTACTGCTGAGGGGTTGGCTCTTTCAGCATCATTTTAAAACTAACACAGGAGGGCAGCAGAGGTTCAAAGAAAGGGCTTTGGGGGGATTGTGATGTAGTCAGAGGATGTCTGGATTTTGACATGTTGGCATGTCAGTAAAATTTTAATAAAACTGAATTTCAGGCAAGTAATCCACCAGTAAAGTTGCAGCATCATACCAAAAGAGGGTAGGCTTGGGTACACAAACTACAATAAGGATTTTGACATTTGTCTTTTAAGAGACTTTGAGCTGATGTTTGACACTCTAGTCTTTGTATTGCTCTAGTTTATTCTACCATGCTGCCACTGGTAGGAGCCAAAGTCCATCCATTCACCCATCCTTCCTTTTTAATTAAGCTCGGGTCAACTTTTTAAAGTCTACATGCTGACTTTTGCTTTGCTTAAACATATAATAAACGATTTCACATACTGTTTTTTTTTCAACAACAACAACAAAAATCAAAACCATATTTACGTGTCTTATCATTCTTTTTCTATACCTGCTTCCAGATGTGAAGCCAACAATAATAATAATAATAGACAAAGACATATAGAAAACATCTTGACAATACAAAGTGCCCCTTTTATTCAGTAACTTGACAATCTTATTATTGTTATTTACTACTTTTGAAATCTGGACTTTGACTAAGCCTCTCCAAATCCTTTATTCTTATGTTTTTAAGCCATTCTAAAGTAGATTTGCTGGTGTGCTTCAGATGATTGTCCTTTTGCGAGCTGAGCTGTTAGCTGAGCTAACCTGTGACTGCAAATCAACGCCAAATAATTCCCCTTCCTGCCCTGTGCTTGACAGTGTGTAAAAAGTGTACCTACTGAAATGCTCTGTTTGTTTTTTGACAAACATGGTGCTGGGCATTAAGGCCAGGCTCCATTTTTTTTATCTCAACTGTCTAAAGGACATTTATTTAGATGTCAGTTTACATATCTCAGTTATGCCTACATGTTCATTTTTTTGTTTTGTTTTTGACAAAAGACGCTTCCTCCTGGAAAATTTGTAAGAAACCATATTTGTTCAGTCTTCTTCTAACTGTGCTGTCCTGGACATGTTCATTTAGGCCTGAAGGATATGAAATGTAAGTCTTGGGATTTTTTTTTTGTTTTTTGTATTTGTCTTAGCTGTTGCCAATCTTGGGATTGGTATTTCCACACCAGAAAAAAATGTCAGCTGTCTTGAATGCATTCCACTCTCCAGATTTATGTGCAGAAACATGATTTTCTAAGACCATTTCTTATGTCTTTTATTTTTAACATTCTAAATGCTCCAAACCAGGAAATTGCAGAAATATCTGTTTTTATTGGAGGTCTGCACCCCTGCTAAGAATTGATATCCTCTGGAAGCTGTAAGGAAGGAACTTAGTATTGCCAACATTATATATTTTTTGTTTTTGCTTTATTTTTCACAAACAAATAAGCACACACACACATATATACATTGATATACACACACATATAACAATAATATCTGTGACAGAACCACAAATTTAGTTGTTTAGAATTAAGACCAATAGAAACCTAGACTTCTTTTCTTTGTTCTTTTATGACATTTCACCTGACATCCAAGGACATCTGGCTGGTCCGGAGTTTCAGTCTTATGAGTTGTTGTTGGGAAATTTGTACTTTGTGAGGCATTGAATCACATATGAATCACTGACCAACCCGTCCATGTTTCTACGTCTTTGTCCCCAGTAAGCTGTTTACCTGGTCAGCATCTGAGTTGTTTTGATCACATGAATTACGGGGGTGCATGGTTGTGAAACCATCTAGATAGCAGATTCAAGGCTGCATTCTTAATTTGTGAAACCTCGAGTACCTACTTGGTTTAATGTTAGTTTTACCTGCCTTCTTTTACTCTTCTCTAAAACCATCTGTCTTCTCTGTGCAGACGCGTCTCTGTCCTCAGAGATGTGTCTCTTATCTTTCAGATGCAGGTGGTTCACTGAGTCTTGACTGGAGAAGTTGACTGACAATATTGTTATGCCTGTTTTGTTTTTGTTTTTTTGTTATTTTTCCAAATTTCTTTGCTTAGTTGACAAAGTTCAGGTACCCTCGGGCTTAAAGAGCTTTCTTAATACTTATTTGATCTGTTAGTATTAACATATTGCTGTCAACAAAATGTGAAGTAAACAAACACTCTGTGAATGTGATCCACCAGTCCACAGTTGTGTGTAATTAATGTAAAATAGCAAACAGACATAACTAGATTAAGCTACACTCTGGCCTGAACTATTTTTTGTTTATTTTCTGAGTGAGTCTTCCCTTGCTAAATTATTCTGGTTTAATTACCCAAGTGGCAGGAAAAGTCTTTCCCAGCTTGTAACCTGGCAGCTCCGCGCTGCGCTCTAAAATCGGCTCCCCTGCCTAAATCAGCTTCATTACTTCGTCTGTACTCAGACCATAAAATCGGTGCAATGCAAATTCTTGAAGTCCAGGAAAAGTCAACTCTAGTTTCCCTGCACAGGAATGCCGTTGGTCCCATAAACCTCCACAATGACCTATGAACTGTAATTGTAGCCTGAATTTACCACGGCACCACCCTTGCCAGTCTGGGCGTCCTGGCTGGCAACCATTTTATTTTGCAAAGGCCTGAAATCCACCCCTGCAATTTCAGCTCATATTTTGCGAACTCTTTCATTGAAGACTCGTACATACATTTAAGCCAGGACAAGAATAGGTTTTTATGAGGTTATTTTTGGGAGACCTTGCAGAATGCGTGGGACTGAACACTGCTACTCAGGTCAAAGTTTTGGAGCGGGCATGGATTTTAGTTGAGCAATCATACAGGGGTTCTGCAGTTTAAATCTTTCGTTTACTGTCAGGGCTATGTGGGTAATTTAATGCCACAAAAATCAGTATGTTTATGCCAATCACATTTGTTGTGACAGTGCATATAAATCTGGAGAGTGGAATGCTTTCAAGACACAATATGTTGTATTTTGAGCCGAGCTGTTTCATCATTTACTTAGGATAATGGATAAATCATGCTGGGTCATCCAAAAATTTCTGGTATAATAAATGCCATGTTTGCTTAATTTCACATTCAATTTAAATAACAGAAGTAGAAATCATCCACTGAATTTCACTTTAAATCATCACTATTACAGTTTGTTACATGACAAAAAAAAGTTCAAATGATTTTTTTTTCTTTTTTTGTCTGTCCGTCATTCTCTACAAACCCCTCCCTAATTCCATAGTGCTGTATGAGGCTTTCTTCGGATTTGCAAGTGGTATGAGTCACAATAACCATTTAAAAAGACTTCTCATTAACCAGAACTTCCATGTGCTTAAACTACAGTAGGTCACTGCAGTTCATGTAGTGTTAAGTCTGTGAAATGTATGTCATGCTGCTGTCTTGCTGCGCCCTGGTCTTGCTTATGCCCTGTCCAGGTTTTACAGCACCTACATTTAAACCGGAGGACGAGAGCACTCCTTCACCAGAACCACAGGTTGACTTGATGCTGGCCACAGTAAGTGCATGATTGCATGAGCAACATTCTAAATGTTTTGAGAGTGGACTGCATGGAACTTTAATCTTTTCTGCAGCAGAAAATTGCGCACATTTTAAAGCTTTCTAACATGGGGTTAGATATATCGCAATTGTTGGTTTCTGCCTCTGTGAATGCTCAGAATTTGTTTTTATTGCATTAGTCTTTGCGTGGGCAGGGGGTGGTTGTAGGTAATTTCTCTGGCCTCTCATTCTTTGTTGTCGTTTATTGCACACTTCAGCAGATTCTTTCAGCATCCTCATTTTTTCTTTCTTCATGCCAGTTCCTTTTCCTACATCTGTTATTGTTATTGCCTTAGAGCGAGCTTCTTGCAAAAACGTATTCTGACTTTAATGCTACAAACAGATTTATGTTGCAGTGAGAAACGGTCCAATTAGCAATTTATATTGTAAATCTTATGATTCACAGGCTGTAAATTAGAGCATTTATGGAAAAGTTGTGATTTGTCATAACTCATATTATTAAATGGATACTAAAAGTTTCACAGCGGTGCATAAATTGTAATGCAAGCGATGAAGAATAAATGTTTGCGTTGGGCTGATTCATTTATATGCAAAATGATATCTACTTGATAATCTACTTGTAGGACTATCTTCAGCGATATTACAACTTGCAAAAAGATCCTTTGGAGCGCATGAAGCGGAGCGGTCCCCCTTTCACCTCCAAAGTGAAAGAAATGCAGCTCTTCTTTGGGCTAAATGGAACAGGCGTGTTAGATGCTGAGACCCTGGAGGTGATGAGGAGTCCCCGATGTGGCGTTCCAGATGTGGAGGAATACAGTCACATCCAGGGAACACGCTGGTACAAGAACGTCATCACATACAAGTATGTTAAATGGGTTTTAATGATGCTCAGTGACAAAACTGATGTGATTGTTTTTACTTTACTTTATTAAAGCTACCCCCTAAGACAAAAAATAAATCAGTCTGGTTGCTGCAAAGAGGCAAACCCCACCAATTCCTGAGACACATTTTCAGCCAGGAGGCAATAAAACCTTTGGCAGAAACAGGGAAAAGTAACTGTCAAAAGTCATTGTGGCTAACAGATTTTCGAGCTTTGGACGCCTGCCTCTGAGAGTTTTGTGGGTTGTTGGAGCGCCAAGTTGTCCGTACATGACTGAACTTATGTAATAACCTCTGTCCATTTCAGTCCAAGCTGTGTTTGAGGGATCCCAGGAGGATTATATTCAGATCGAATGTATAATTAGGGAGAAACTAGGGAAGGCAGTTATTGTCATTGCCTTAAAATGTAACAGTTAATTTTCGGAGATTTGTAAAACCAAGTCTGTGGTGCATGTTTTCTCTGCCGTGGTCTGGGCATTGCTACCCATCTTGAGCTAAGAATTATAAGTTAGTGTTGTTGTAATAGGTAATAGGGGCAACTTTTAGTTTTCTGTTTGCATTGTCCTTCATGTCCTTTCCATCAGGGTTCTGCATATTGTCCACAGCTATGACCCTTCATTGTGACTCTGAAGAAAAAGGAATAATGACTGCTACTGAGGGGCAGCACGGTGGCTTAGTGGTCAGCACTGTTGCCTCACAGCAAGAAGGTTCCTGGTTCGAGCCTCCACAGGGGCC
>JBAMYA010098249.1:0-20760 GCA_037176975.1 Arrhamphus sclerolepis | reverse complement strand
TAAAGTCTATCCTCTGATGGACAGGCAGCCAGTGTAAAGACCTCAGAACTGGACTGATGTGGTCCACCTTTTTGGTCACCGTAGTTTTTGTATCTACAGCTTTTATGTTTAGCTTTTATTTGCACATCTCTTGTACTTGTTGTATCCTGTCTTTGTGTGTGTTGTGTACATTTAAAGTGGATTTGTGTATTTGTGAACATATTGTGTTTATTTATATATTTGTGTATGTCTGCTGTGGCAAGTAAATTTCCCAATCCTGGGATTAACAAAGGCTAATCTAATCTAATCTACCGACATGCCTGCTGGGGACCTGAGGTGTGCGACATTAAGTTGCCACATTTTGATATCAAACCTCTCCACGTGTGCTCTGTTCTGACTGGCTGGTCCAGCCCCGTACCCCACTGACCGTCACAGAGCCCAGCTTCTGGACTTGTAGCTGATAACAGTGAACAGATGGTTCTATCCATCGTTTGGAGCATAGCACCCATTTCTTCTGAAAAAAAATTCTGAAATAGTGACTTGTCTGACCACAGCTCATGTGTTGCGGTCAATCCCAGATCCCTGAGACGATAACGGCACATCATTTATGAATCTGCTCCACATACAGTCGTAGTCCTGGACTGAAGTAAACCTGTGCTCATGCGGTTATATAATCTGCTGATGAATGACGGCTCTTCATGTGGTGCTGGGGGGCATCAGAGACCACGGGTGCCCCTGCCCTTGTAACACTGAAATTCCAGCCTTTCTTTGAGATTCAACATTTCAGTGATCGTCTTCCACATTTGTGGACAAAGAGGATATTCTGAGCATCAGAGGCTCAGTTTTGAGTGGGTCCTGCTCTTGTACCAAATGATATTTACAACTGAATTAAATTGAACTGAGCAATGCTTTTACTATTTATTAATAGTCAAACTACTAATAGTCTATAGATCTAGTAAAAAAAAAAAGAAAATAGTTTATTTTAAATCTCCAGAGACTGCTATGAATGTATTGGGGTTCTGACAAAAAATATGAAAGATGCTGGGTAAAATCTTGGTAAACAACAAAAATTAAACTTGAATGAGGGCACGTATCAAATTTGCATATTTGAGGCATAATGGTGGGCGGTGCCGGCTTAGGTCAGTGGAATAGACCAATCAGAGCAGAGTACAGGTTTTTAAAAACAAAAAACCTTACTTTTTCATTGATAATAAAAAAATGGTGTAAAATGCTGAATTTCGCAATTACACTTTTTATTATAAAATCTAAATTTTCATCAAAACCTTTATCATAAAACTGAGACTTATTTACAGAGATTTATTACTTGTAGAATCATAAAATTAAAAAAGTTGACTTTTTTAGAAAAAAAAATTGTTGTAAAATTGCAGAATTTGTAAAGTTGAGGCTTTTAAAACATACAATCACATATTTTACAAAATTGTGACATTTTAATTTAAAAAATTTTTTTTTTGTTGGAAAATATTGTAAAATTGCCTCTTTTTTTTCTTCCTATGATTTCAACTTTTTGTCCTGTTGTAAAAAAAAAAAAAAAAAGTAAACTTTATTCTTTTGTTTTTTGGACATAAACTCCACTGTTTGGAGTTTTCAGTAACGAATCAAACGGGCAGTCTCGTTGGGATTTGCTCAGAAAAGCTCCAGTTAGAAGTCTGTGATCGTCTTTGCTCTTGCGGGCCAGGTAAGATGAAATGGCGGGCCGGATGTGGCCCACGGACCTTGAGTTTGACAGCACCATGTCATAGCGCATTCAGAGATTTACAACCAACAGCAGGATTTGGAAGTGAAGCCAGTGTAAAGATCTCTGGTTCTTAGTGAGGACTGGGCAGCGGCGTTCTGGACCAGTTGCACCTGTGTGATGGATTATTTTAGGGAGACCAGTGAGACCAGCGTCTCAGTGATCTAGTCCACTGAAGTCCTGCTAAACATCACTGCTTGAAGCTGAGTTCTTTCTCGGTTCTTTTGTCTTCATTTAACTGAGGAAACGTCGGTACAGACCTGCTGTCAGTCCCTGGGCGTCTACATTACGAGCTGTCTGTCTGGCCATCTGGAAGTGGCTTTCACACAGACCAGTTAGCCAATGAGGTTATACTGGAACACCTGCAGCTCTGATTCAAACGTGAGTCAGGAAGTTAAACAGACGAGTCATCTCTCCTGTTTTCAAACTTTCCAACTATGAAGACATGCGACTTGCTTAAACATGATCAGCATTCAGGTTTTGTGAAGTGCCTCCAAGCAGTTGAACTCTATCATTTTCAAGACACGGGAAGAATGCAGCTTCTTGTAGTTTGTTGTAAAAAAAGAAAAAAAATCTTGAACGTAAATTCCTCCTGTGATGCAAGAGTTTCGTTAGCTGAGGGAGGTGGGAGGCTTTTCCACTGACGGCTGCTCGGTCTCCTTTTTCAGGAGCAGATCCCTGCTACCTCGCAGCCATGAGCTCACAGACGAGCTTTGGAAGCTCCGTGCTCTGTGAGTGTCCACAAATCATTTATTTGTCTTTCTTTTTTGCTCATATTTGCACACATGGGAGTAATATCCTGCAATAACTGACTGTGCTGTTTGTGTGGTTCACATTCAGTCCAGACAATAAACGACGACCTGAACGCATCGCTGGCCACAGCAGATGAGTTATCCAGAGAATTTAACTCCCTGCTGAACGAGGCCTCCTCCAACAACAACAACACAACATCTGGATCTCAGGTACAGGCATGCGTCACCTCATTTCTTTCCATTTAGCTTAGTTTAGTTGAGTGTTTTATTGCTTTACGCTGTGTGAGTGAGCGTCTGGTTTTACTGCACTCATGTGCAACAAGCCTTCAGTTTCCCCACAAGAATCTGGGCTTTCTTTCAAACTTTGTTTCTGGAACCAGAATGTGCCTCAGGGTGTATTTTTAGCTAAACTGGTTTCTGGTGACCAAACGCAAACAACAGTACAAAACTAGCAGGAGTGCAAGTACAGGATGTCAAGATTCAGAGTTAAGACGATGGACACTTTTTCATTCGACCTCCATTCATCTTAAAAAAAAAAAAACAACAAAAAAACTCTGGTCCAAGAAAAGCTGCTGTGTTTCTCCATTTAATTCTCCTTCTTTCCACCATCAGTCCTTCCTCTCAGCAGTGAAGGCTGCATTTGCATACAAGACAACTCAAAGAGAAAATTGTTCCTATTTAATTCCATATGTTGTTTGTAAAAAAAACATTTGGATGAATTTTAGATGTTTATATGACCCACTGCAAACAAAAAACCTCCCACAATGTTTAATAAATACAAAAATAAATGTAATACAAAAAACCCTCCTTCATTCGGCCTCATTATTAACCCCAATTTCACCATCTGTAGTTAAAATAAATAAATAAATGTTGTAGGCCTCAAATGCAGACATGGATGTACATTAGAGCGGCGCAATATGACCTCAGATGAATATCTATCATGATTAATTGAGCAAGTTACCTCAATTATTATTAATTAGTTTATTTGTTTGCCCTTAGAGATCACTAATAAGGTTTTTGGTGCAAATATAATCAACTACTGGGTAAACTGGGATATTTTTCTAATAAAGGAGTACAAACCTTTGATTGTCAAAGTGAAAGGAAGCACACAGTTTAACTTAATATGGGCGTTTAATGAATATTTCAAGGAAGAGAAATAATTGAAATAGTTGACACAAGCAAGATTACATCAATTATTGGTTTTGATTAACTGATTAACTGCCCAGCACTATTGTCTATTAACAAATAGAATGAAGATCATGAGAAAAAACATGAAAATGTGAAAGAGGTCAAAGTCGATTGTATGAATTCTTACATCTTTTACGTTTGCATTGATTAATTTTCTTATTTCATTCACATGTTTGGTAAGAAGTCTGATGAGCTTTCTTTGATACACAGTTGCTTCATAAGTCTCTTTGCTCAACATTCATCCATCAAATGTAACATAATAAATTTCTCTTCAGCCCATCTTTACAGTCTCTGAGCAGTGGTCCGAGTCCTCTGGGCCAGCGTCCTCCAGTGTCTTCAGTACCACTCAGCTGTCGGGGGGGTCCAGCTCCAAACCCTCCTCCTTGAGCTCAGCAGCCTTCCATCCCATTGACGCTGGCGTCTCCCGCAGCAGAAATGCACCGTCCCCTCCTGTTATCTCCACCAGTCCACTGTCCTCCCCAACCGTCCACAGGAAGGTGCACTCTCAGCTACCTCGACCCGGTTCCGACATCTACTCATATAATCCCCGGCCCAGTTCCCCCTCCTTTTACGACAGGAGCCCACCAGACTCGTCCAGTTACAAAGATAGAGGTCCTTCTCCGATTTCCTTACCTGGTTCTTTGGACCCGCCAGTTCGCTCGTCTCCAGCTCAGACCTCCCCCAACCTACTGCATCCCTATGAGATGGGTCGCCGATCACCTCGGCATGACAGGAGCCCCTCCCCGTTGTCTTTCAGAAGTCCTTCTCCGTTGTCTCTTAATCAACCAGTATCCAGCACTCTTCCTCGAAATTTTACTGTTTTCAGGCAACCTGGTAAGACGATGCTCTTATTTAGCGTTTAGCCTACTAAAAGCAACAAAGTCTTTTAATCTCCATAGGTCATGTTAAAGTTTTATACATTTTAAGTAAATAAAATAGCATTCTTATGGATTACCATCTCTACTTTCTTTCCTGGTCATCTTCAACTTCTAAGATGAGAACGTGCAACGACAAAAGAGTCCTGGAAAGTGGAATGAAACAGATCTGGACGTGTCCTACGAGAGAAAGCCTCATCACACTTACAACAGTTGGTTGAATTCTGCCTGTTCCTGTCCTGCCCAGTTTCGTAATGTAGATTTATATGGAATCAGTCTGTGTTTGCAATGTTTATAACCTGACACCTTTCTGCTGCAGAGACGGAGTGGCTCCGGCCGTCTGTGCCGAGCAGCAGCTGGCGGGAGTCCAACCTCGACAACCCTGCTCCAGCTCCAAGCCCAAAAAAGGTGACTGTTTTGTTTGTTTTCCCTTTGTGTTGGAGCTTCTTCTTCTTTTTTTTTAACTTCCTTTTCTTTTTAGTTCTTGGGAAGCTTCAGGTATTGCACAAGTATTCTGGCACTGTTTTAATTTTGTTTTTAAGTGCATATCTTTTCTTAGAATTTGCATATTTCCATTTTCAGTTGTGCGTCTGGCTTTGTTCTGGCTTCCTGAGCACCGGAAAATGTCCGTTGTGACTATAACGCAAAACAAACGTCACTGTCTTTATTTTTTTCATCAGGAAACTAGTGGTGAAATGTGCATGGGGTTCAGGTCTGGACTCTGGATGGGGTTCAGGTCTGGACTCTGTGGTGGCCAATCCATGTGTGAAAATGATGTGTCATGTTCCCTGAACCACTCTTTCACTGAGTCTGGAATATGTCCGTGTTACCAGGGAAGAAAGCATCCATAGAAGGAATAACCTGAACCTAGACCTGGACCTAAACCTGAACCTAGACCTGAACCTAAACCTAACCAACTGCAGCAACCCCAGATCATAGACTGCCCCCACAGGCTTGTACAGTAGACACTAGGCATGATGGGAGCATCACTTCATCCTGAGGCTCTATCACTCTGGACCAGAGAAACCTGGACTCATCAGACCACATGACCTTCTTCCATTGTCCCAGAGTCCAGTCTTTATGCTCCCTAGAAGATTGAAGTCTTTTTTTCCCAGACGATCCTCACTGATAAGTGGTTTTCCTAAGGTTCCACAGCTGTCGAGTTCCCTTCACATTCTTAGTTTTACTATCAAACACAGCTCTGAGTTCTACTGTTGTTGTTTTTTTACATTTGATTTCACCAGATGTTTAAGTAATCTCTGATCACAATCATTCATAAAATATTATTCCGACCACATTTCTTCTTCAGTTTTTAATGGTGTGTTGGACAGTTCTGAACCAGGTTTTGTGATTTCAGTGGTCTCCTCAGATGTTTTCTTTGTTTGATGCCAATAATCTGACCCTTCTGAAACAGATGAACATCTTTTCCACGACTACAGGAGGATTCTGACACGGTTGTTGAAGAAATGAGAAGCTGCTCACTGCATCAGTTAGAGTTAAATAATTTAATAATCATCCTCGCAGTAATTATCCAATAGGAGGCTCTTATATATTTGCTTTGTTGAATCCAGGCGAATATTTATTTATTTGTTTTTTGGATGGACAGCGTATGCAGATCTTCATTAACCCTGATTGCTTCAAAGCAGTTACAGTACACAAAGTAGACAAATTAAAGAAGACAAACTGTCTGGACCAACCACCAAGTCTGGACTCTCAGTAAAAGCAATGTGTGAAAAATGAAATAATTATTTGCTTCATTAAATCCAGGTGATCAGTCTCTCTTTTGCCTCTTTCATTGCATTGGTTATGACTGATTAATCTTGATCTCATCTAAAATAGATTTGTCACATGGACAAATATGTTCAAAACTGTTCCACTGATGCAGAAAAAAACCTCTCCATACTTTTGCTTCAGTAGTAAAAGACTAACATGAACTCCTCATTTTTTCTTTCCATTTTTCATTGCAGAATTCCCACCATGGATCCTACAATTCTTTGTCCCGAAACACTCGAATATCAGTTCCACCTGATGTTTCCTCACCGACCCACTCCCCCTACTACCCTCAGCCCATCATCTCCCGTATTTCTATTCCTCCGGCTTCAGCTCAGTCCCGCCAACGTAAGCCCATTCCACTTTCCGTTATCATGCGCCTTCAGAATCCCCAGTGGGAGGCCATGTTAACCCAGCACCCTCGCGCTCTGGGAGGAGAAGGCGACATGGCACCTTTCCAGCCGGCGTCACCCATGTCGAGGGAATTCTTCCATCAGCCTGCTTTCCAGGCCCCGTCGCATCCGCCTGAGCTGAGGCAGCCAGCGATATACAGTGATGGTAAAACCTCATTTAACACCTGCACAAGATCCATGTTTACAGGATCCTAAATACCATAAATGTGGTTTGTGTTTGCTTGTTTTTTTAGCGCTGAATCCAGGCGACATAGACGCAGAGTTGGAGCGTCTGGAAAACGTCCAGCACATACCAGTGGTTTTGGATAATCCTGCCATACCAGGGGACGGTGGAGACACGGGGCGCGCCATGCCGGCCGTTCCCCGGCCGCTGAGTCCCACGAGGCTGCAGCCGGTGGTGGCCCCTGAGGCCCAGAGCCAAGACATCCCCAACCTGGAGGAGCTGCTCCGCATCAGGGCAGAAATCCCCCGCGCCCTGAAGAGACGGGGATCCATTGACCAATCACGGCCCCTGAAGAAGGCCTCACAGTACCAGCCGAATCAGTACAAAAATCTCATCGATAAGCTCTTCCGCAGGAAGGATCACCGTCCCAGGGGGGACCGAGGTGGCGAGAGCAGCAGCTCCTCAGATGGGGAGGAAGGTGCTTCTCCTCCAGTCGCTGAACCTGCACCTGAGACGTCCACTGTGGTTCAACAAGACACCAAAGTAAGAACATGGTTCTCACAGATGAATACTGAGTAGTCACTGTCTCCAAAGGATCCCAGACTTTTAAATTTCTGTGCATGACAGCTCACTTGAAGTACCGTTTTATTGATTTGGGTCTTTAGAACTACCATTCAATTCTCCGGCGTCCCAAACGGAATCGCAAAAACTTCGGGAAGCGAGCCAAGCTGAGCCCACTGGTCCTGCTACTGGATGGAGCGTTAGTAGGAGAACTGGACACAGTGCAGAAGGCTGTGCAGGAGGTGAGTGTATTTAGATTATTATACCCCCTTTTTCAACAAGTTAGAAGAGGTCTAAGGGCTATACAAAACATGGTCATTAAGGTTTCTGCACAAAGTCGCTTTTGCATAAAGAGACCTGACCAGCTCCAGTTTCAGCCCTTTTCAGAATTAACTTTTTAAGGGCTCTGTCACTTTAATGCAAATGAGCTGTTGTTGGCCACGCCCCACCTAGGCCTATTCCATGACCAGAGCACTCAGTAGTATTTCTTTGCAACCACATTAAAATAGTGATGTGATCTGATTACGCCGCCGTAATCAGCAACCTCAGAGGGTCAACAAATTATGGAGCTGTATAAGACACTCATTATTAGTCTGGACCCGCTCTGGCCACTCTGGACCCGCTCCGCTCTGGTGCAGCTGGAGTTTGTGTTTGCCATTTAGCACAAGCTAAACATAGCTGCCAGCCCTGCATCCACCCGCAGCAGACTCCCCTCCTCCACCCCCAAACCACAAATGCAGTGTACAGCCAACGGACCAATGCCACAGCTCGACAACGTCCGGGTCCAGGTCCTGAGTGGCCCACATCCCCCCAGATGCGGGGCTTGGAGCTACGTTTAACTTGTTTTAAATGACAAAACATGAACAAGCTAATTCATGCTTAACTGCGACAGAAACACAAAACTCATTATTTGAAAGTACTTCCATCTCCCTTATCAGCTGACTTGCCACGGACAGTAGGTCCAGATCCCCCATCAGAAGAAGTCTGCTGGCTAATCCTGCTGTGTACTCTCTGAGGTTCTCAAAGCAGTCTGCCTTGAAGTGGTTCGCACACAAGATTGTTGCTGGAACATGGCCATCGAAAATGAAACTGAGCTACGCGTGTCTTCCGTTCTTTTTGGCTGGGAGAAGGTGGAAGGACCAACAACAACACTTCATGTGTGACTCAGGAGCTTGTAAAACCAGCAAAACAAAACCGGCGGATCTTCTGCTAATTTAGTGGGTGGGGGTTCTGGGAGGGGTTGATGGGTGAGGCGTGGTGCCAGGGTTTGTCTTCCTTATGATGATGTTCAAATAGGGGAGGAATCTAAACGGCACAATTCCTGACACCAAAACCATTCCACTGATTCACAGAAGACGGACGGATGGTTTGTTTTCATGCTTGAAGTGTTTATAGGAGCAGTAGAGACCCAAATGGAAAACATCCAAAGCAACGCTAAAAGTGATTTTTAGTAATAGGTCCCCTTTAGGTAATAATGTTGTACTGCCAGACCTACCGTACTCCGTCACAGAAGTGTGACTGGCTTGTCCCACCGGCACTGAGGCAAGTCTGTGACATCACAGAGCCAGGCTTCTGGACTTGTTTTGGATAGAAGTGTGGATGGTGTCTTTAGTTTTTAGTCCAAAGTGCACAGTGTCCTATTTACTTCCAAGACTTGGAATATCCCGCTACAGGACACGTTTCCACTGTGTAGTGGCCCAGAAATGAAAAACAAAAATAGGCTTTCTTCTGTGCACAGTAAGTTCCTTATCATTATTTCTGAAAGTCGCTCTGTATTGTCGTGCTCACCAATGGTTTCCTGCACAACTGGTCTCATTGTCACACCAGTATAGATACTCCCGCAAGTGGGATATGCCAACCAATGAATATAAGTGCATTCCACAAAAAGAAATAGATAAATTGCTATTACTTTTATTACAGTCACCAGTTAACATCACTGTTTCAAAATGACATGTAAGCATAAAATGACCCTTTAAAAAAACGAATGCAGACCTGCAATAAACCTGCAGAAATGAAACTAATGAAAGTGAGCATGTAATGTTCTGGGTTAAGACTTTCTGCAAATGAATATAAGTAAGACTAAATGCTTTTTGTTTAATTTACATTTTCATACCGTTTCAGGTTTTTGAGATTTGTGGTTTGGAAAAAAAAAAAACTCAAACAAAAAAACAAACAATTTTTTTTTCAGCTTCTGCCACTTATGGTCTTTCTCGGAAGATTTTAGATTCAGTTTAGAAGAACTCTGGCCAAAAATAGTTGTAAAACTTCAGCCAACATGCTGAGACTGGATCAAAGACACCCAGACAGCAGCTTTGGACAAGCAAAAATGCATTTATTAGAAGTACAGGGACTAACGGTGCACGAGTCAGCTCCTGGCAGTCTCACTCCAAAAAATATGGGGTCTCTTTTATAGGACCTGGGTTCCACCCAAGTAGTAACTATTCCACTTCTGGGTCGAAGCCCAACAAGGAAATACATTTTGTTGCAGTTCCTCCAGTGACCACTAGGGGCTGGCTCCAAAGCAGAGCAAATCTCCATTGACTTCCATGTTAAAATGGCCAACTTTGCAGAAGAATTAAACATATTTAGAGCGTGGTACAAAAGTTGGTTTTGGTCTCTATAGCTAAATGTTGTATCCATGAGGCTTTATTTATTTTTGCCTGGATTCATTTTAAGTTCTTGAATGCTTGAATTCAAAGCTCTGCCAGCTTTGTCGCGCCTCTTTGCGATGTGGATCAGCACAGTTGGAGAAAAAATGTGCTACAAATTGTCTCTGCAGAAACCTATGGATCACACCACTTCAGGATTAGTCCATAGTCATATGCAGTCATTGCTTCCACCACATACCTACCTTTGTTCTGTTTTTTTAATCTCACTGTATCATTCAATGCAAAACACAATTATAAAGCATTGCATTGAAGAAACAAAGAGGGCTGTCCTGTCTCACCTATTGGCCTTCTTTTTATGACTTTGTGTATTTTTAATTGATGTTTATGCTACACTTTCACACGCCAGGCACATCATCTCCAGCTGAACTCTCCTGGTTCTTTGGTCTTTATCAATAGTTGACTATTTTGGTCAATGTTTTCTTCCTTTAGTTCTTTCTGCCTGTACGTCCTTCACACACCCTGGCCTTGGGACATGCAGCACTCCCTGCCTCCCCTACATACACATGAATATATGCCTTTGACACAAGCAATTAAATAATACTGATAAATTATAGCATGCGTAGCCATAAGTGCCTCACTCATTTGTACCTGGCAGAATCAAAATGATACAAGTCTTCCTGTGCTTCAACCACCACAGGTTCCAATACATGAACTACTGACAATGCAAAACCATAACCTATGGTATAGGCACCAAATGAATTCAAAATCAGATTGAAGGTTAACTGAAGTGAATAATTCTGGATCTCACATTAAAATATGGGAAGTAATGTTCTCATTTTTTAAATTTTCATTTTATAGCTCCCTCCAGTTTCAGCTCACTTCAGAAGGCTCCAAAAGCATGTTTTATAGTGAGAAAATTCAAAGTTTGCAATGAGATTGTACAGAAGTGGCAATGAAACTGTACATAAAGAAGTGCTTGAAAAACATTTTTACTTTTAATCTACAAGATATGCTGACTGTGCTTTCTGTTGCTCAACTTGTCTGCGCTTCCTCTATTAGGAACCAGCACAACAGCATCTACATCTGTTTCTGAAGTCTGGGCTGAGGTGCTGGCATTTCCATTAACACTGGACATGGAAACCTTAGCTTGAACATCGTTGCAGGTCAAATGCATGTGTAGAAATGAGAGTATATTCAGCGTGAACTGTTTTCTGTAGATGACCGACCCCAGCCAGCCGAACGATGAAGGCATCACTGGTCTGCATAACGCCATCTGTGGAGGGCATTACAATGTGGTGGACTTCCTGGTTCGTATTGGAGCTAATGTCAGTGCGCCAGACAGCCATGGCTGGTAAGCATTTACCTTTTCTTCGTCACCCACATCCTCCCTCTTATCTCATGATGCATCTGTCTTTGGTTTCACCTAATCCTGCAGGACTCCGCTGCATTGCGCAGCCTCTTGTAATGACCGTGTCCTGTGTGAGTTTCTGGTGAGGAATGGAGCGGCTGTCATGGCCATGACGGAGAGCGATGGTGCCACCGCCTCCCAGAAATGTGATCCTTACGCTGTCGGCTTTGAGGAGTGCGAGAGCTTCTTGAGGGGTGAGGCAACTACTCCCACACTTACAACAATGAGCAGAGCACACCCTGCGAAACCACACTGTTAACTGACAACTGACATTTTAACTCAAATGTGTCTTAATATACTCCCTGGAAATAAGCTTTGATGAGGCTTTGTATGCATACATTTGCCATCTGAATGCTTCTTTCCATATCTGTGTTTATTAGCGGGGTGGAAAAGCATATTTAGAGCACTTTATATTAAAACCCATATGTCATTTCTACTCCTTTTTCTCATGACGTCTGACATTTGTTTTCCTTCATGCCAGTTTCATACTGTACAACAGTTGGAGTCTTATCAGATTAATTCAAATCAGACTGCATGATGTGAACTCTGCATGTTACGCTGTGTGTTTGAACACACGTTGAATCGTGGCTACGACAGAAATAAATCAGTGTATTGATCAGACCTCGGTCTGTATGTGCTGAAAATTAAGAAAAAGTAACTCCTCTACTCTTTTGAGATAATGCGCTGCAGATTCTTAAATAGCAGAGGTTGCATTGAGAAATGTAGGTATATTTTTCATTAACTGATTGAAGACTCTGACGGATTTGTGTGTAAAATATTTGAGCTAAGACCCATACTGGTTTGAAAAGCTCAAGCTATGGTGAGATGCTGCCCAGCTCTGGCACGTTCACCTGTTACCAGTTAAAATGTATTTTCTTTGCCTCTCTCCCTGGGTTTTTCTTTAAGCATGCTTGTTTTTTCTCATTACAAATATAACAATTCAAATGAATAAAAGTTCAAAACAACTGAAGAAGTGGTTGCATCCTTAGAAAACTTTCCAACTTTGCATCGGGGCTTCAGTGAAACATATTTTACGACTTTCCAGCAGTTTGCCAGTGAATAGAAGGTGTGACATGGCTGCTTTGTCTGCCTTTGCTTTGCTCCTGATGCCAGGCATGGAGGCGGCCATGGGGGTGGAGAACAGTGGGGTGCTCTACGCTCTGTGGAACTACCCGGCTCAGGCCGCCGATGAGCTGAGCTTCAGAGAAGGAGACATGGTCACCATCCTGCAGAAGCCCGAAGGCTCAGACTGGTGGTGGGCTTCGCTCTGCGGCAGAGAGGGCTTTGTTCCAAACAACTACTTTGGGGTAAGATATCAGCCTCTGAATGGAGGGCTTGACAGTCCAGCCCTGTAATTTCTGTTTCATAAACGTTTTTTTATCGTTCACCACCGCATTTGTGGCTATTAAATAGCTTTTTTTCTTCTGTTTTTCAGCTTTTCCCAAAGGTTCGACCAAAATCTCTCTGTTAAGTGGTTTCTCAATAATCTGTGATGATCAAACTGCTGCAGAGGACTCTCCCAGAAACTCTGTGAATCTGCACAATTGTATTTAAAAGGACTTTGTCTGTGGAGGTGTGACAAGGCTGTATTGGTGTCTTTGACCTGTAGGTAAAGGAGAAATGGATGAGGAGTCTCAGTACTGGTTTTATTGGCTGGGATAAATCATTTGCTGTTGGTTTACTCTTTGCTGGAGTTAAATATTTTGTGTGCCGAGTTTTACAAAGATTACTGAGGTTCTTCCCTGCTGTCCTGCTCAGCTGTGTTTCAGTTTGAAATTTCTGACTCACGCTGAATAATGATCCAAAAGCAAACAGTGACTGCTGATGATGTTTGATCCACTCATCACTCTGTGACATCAGTGTGGGCGTCTGCAAACACGTTTGCTCGGTTCAGAAATGGCCTGCTTTCCTTGGGCGTGAACCTCAAATCCTTGGGCTCGAATTAGTCGTAAGAGTTTTGTTTCAATTAACATTCACAAACGATTCCCTCGGTTTGTGTGGTAAATTGAACGTTGGTGTATCATGAAAAGAAAGTGCAGGAGAAATTCATGTTTGCGCACATGCAGGAAAAAAAATCTGTATTTGCAAAAGAAAAGTTCGTAAAGTCGTGCAAAGTCACTTAGAAAACAGAAAACATGAGTACAGTTCACTTCAATACAGTAGAAAGAAATTTGCAGCATCAAAAGTTGCAAAAATGTACCAAGCTGGATTTTGAGAACCTTCTGGTACCAAAACCAGTGCTCGCAGTGTGTTTAAGGTAGAGCTGGAAACCCTCCAGTCACCTGATTTGCTGACAAAGGATCGTCTGTTCCATGTGACATGGGCATAAACACGTGGTGCACCATTTTGAAGTTTCATCTCAAACAAAACCTCGACTTCTTCCTGCTGAGGCGAAAGAACACAACGTGCTGGGTGTCCTCCGCTGTTGTCCTTTCTTTAGCCAAGTTCCGTTGTTCTTCCTTGATTTTTTTTCTTTTGTTGACTGGAGATGCAGACGTAGCCACACTTGGCACCAGGCTCACCGTTTCAAACGTCACCATGGTAACCCACACTGAACCATGACATAAATGTGGCTTTTAATGAATTTTGAGCCTGTTTGCATACTTCAGACTGATTGGACAGTGGTAATACTCTGTCCAATAGGAGGAGAGGAGTTGTCTTCAGCTCCTCTGAAAGTCCTAAGAGTGAAGTAGAACAAATGACCAACTACGTTAAGGTAACTGAACGCTTCTTCCTCGCTGGAGCCACAGTTGCCCTTTGTTTCCACAAATTCATTTGCAGAAGTACTTGCACCCTTCTACTTCACTTTCCGGACCTGCTGTGGGAAACCGATGAAGCAAACTGCTCTCTTGCTGGACAGTTTCACTCGCCATTGAATGTCACCATGGAAACAGACTGAGGTGCTCTTAAATCCAGAGTCACAAACAGTGTGGGAACTTCAAACACTGAGATTACGTGCAGTTTTCAGGACTTTTACCCTCCTTTCCTTGTGTGTATTTATGTGAGCTTTGTTTAAAAACAAAAAAGAAAGCATTCACAAACTTAAATTTTCAAGCAGAACTTCACAGGAGCTTGATGTACATTTACAGACGGGGGTGGGGCTTGAGGCTGACATGGGACTGTTGTCTTTTTCAGAATATTTCTTGTAATCTCCACAGATGTGAGTCGAGCTTCCAGTGGTCACTGAAAATATGTGATCTTTAGTACCGGTGTGGCTGTAGTACACTACATAGTATTTTATATTTAGTCCCAGAACAGACCTTTTCTACTTATTTTGTAGTGCTGGTTATAAAGATGAATCATGTTGGGAAGGAGGTTTGTGTTTTTTTTCTGGATGAGTGTGATGGATGTATGATTTTTATTTTGGTTTTTCATCTGTTTTCACTTTTGTTTCTCTGAACTGCTGTGCACATTAACTTTAACCATTTTCTGAAAAGAACATGACCAAATGTAGAAATAATAAATAAGAAGAATATGACTCGTGTTGTTGCCTTTCATTTAAATCTTTATCAGCTTTGTCCATCACTAACCAGCAGGTGGCGCTGTGTAATAAGGTATAAATTCAGAACATATTACTTCATTTATGATAGAATCTTGTCAATCATCAGTCCTTCTCTGTTGTGCTTCATGTTTAATGTGATAGATTCTTTTGGTTCATAGTTTCTGTTCCCGACAAAAGGACCCGGGTAAATACAGCACCACTTTATTAATAATTTAGTAACACTGTTATGACTAAATGTAATTATAAAAAGAAATAATCATGATTATTTTAATCAACCTGCAATCTCCCTCACTGGTTTGCTTTTCTTCATCAGTAGCAATGTGGTGACGATCGTTCCACTTTTAATGTTTGTTTTTTTTCTTTCATTTATTTATTTATGTATAATATAAAATAGCTCCACAACAAGAGCCTTGGAATGCTGCCACATTCCCAACATCATCATCTGGGATCATTCAAGCTGCAACTCAGAGCCACCAAGTCCTCCGTCACATGTCAGGACCTGCAGAAGGGGAACATGACGAGTCGTTCAGTCTCTGCCATCATGTTCATGAAGGAGATGAACCGGCAACCCTGGCAACAAGAGTTTTACCCATGACAACCTCATCACCTGTGCAAACGTGGTGGATTCTGAAGCGAGCAGTTATGACTGTGGAAGCTGAGAGGGATTTTTGTCAGGAAATAATCTAAAATTTTAATTTCCTCATAAAATTCAGACTTTTGTTATAAAATATCTCTTTTTTTGGCATAATTATCAAAAACAACTTACTTTTTTCGTAAAAAAAATACCCAAAAAACTAGTTTTGTTTTAAAATAGTTAATTGTTTTCACATAAAATCTCAATTTTCACCAAAATTGCAACCTTTATCATAAAACTGAGACTTTTGTACTAAAATCACATTTTACCCCTTGTGAATAAATAAAATAAATTGACCTTTTTTTTGTAAAAAAAAAAAAAGTTAAGTCAGTTTATTCAGAACAAAGTAAAGTTAGTGCCACAAACTGGTTCATATCTTCTAAATCTGCTTCCTCCCACAAGGTATCATGGGATATGAAGTTTAATTACTCTCTTAAATAAATGGTCCACTTTCCAGTAGTTGTGGTATAAGTGTAAAAAATATAATTCAGTACATAAATCCCAACAAACTAAACTGAACTCCTTGATCCAGTACTGTTCATGACTAAATCGTTAACCACCACTGTACCAATAAAGTTACAACATGCGTGTTGTCCTCACTGATCCCTGAGGACTGTTCAGTACCAAAGCAGCATCCCCTTAGAGATATTTTACAAAAATATAATAAAATTCCTGCATTTACAATGTGCTCACATGTGACTTTCCACTAGATCTCCTCTAGGTCCTAAATAGAAGGCAAAAGTCCAGAAAAGGAACATATTATACCCGCGTTTTATAGCATTCCCAGATATTTTTCATCCAGGTCAGTGACTCAGTGAAAGGTGGCGTGACTTTGGTTTCATTATGTTGTTTCTCAGACAATAAGAGCAAAGGATGAAAAATGACATTAGACTTCATCGTCTTCCTCATACAGTCATACAGCATTTTTTAAAGTAACTGTCATTAATCAGAAAGAGCTGTGGTATTCAGCTCAACTTCATCCACAAAAAGGGGAAAACACCCAACAAAACCAAACAAGGTTATTGCAGGAACAGAAATGTACTTATTACCAGGCTGTAGGGTTGGACTGCAGTTTCTCTTTAAGTCATTACGAATGTGTCAGACTCCCTCCGCCTGCAACCACAAAGGTGTAATATCCTTGGAGCCAATGTGGCCGCAAGCATTCAGTCAAACACTTCATTCTCCCTGTTTTAATTTGAGACTGCAGCTCTGATGAAAGAACTGAATCTGCAGCAGAACCGAGCAGCGATTCTGTTGGAGCAGAACTCATTTGATGCCTCATTTGAGAGCCCATTACGAGCAGGATGCAGCAAATTGAACCGCCGCTGATGAGGTCTGCAGCCAGTGATTCAGGCTGAAGGAATTACTCGCACGGCCCGCAGCGAGGATGCACATTTTTATTTTTATCTCATTCCTCACGCTGCATTCAACGCTGCCCCCACCAACCCCCCGCGCACTGTGATCTCAGACATGTCAGACATTATCAGGCTCTGACAAGCCCAGTTGGCACAACAGGCCAACCAGCCCCGTGCTCGTATAAGTACAAAAGTGGTCAGAGGAATAGACGGGATTTGTGGCAGGATGGAATGAAATATCTTCCTGGGAACATCATGTAATTTTCTGTCTGATGGAATAACTTAGGAGCGATGTTGGGATGATCCACAAACCACCCAATCATGTCGGACCTGCGGTGACAGCAGGAAAGTTCAATTATGTTAAGTTGCAGCCAAAACAAAATCAAACGAGAAAACACAGAGAATTTGGGATTGAAATTAAATATTTGTGAATACGCTCATATCCACAGGCAGAGACGTCTCCGCAGACATGACTGAGGTTTATTTTCACTCTTACGTTGGGAACCACTTGACCCGCAGGACATCAATGTTGTATGTTTCTGCTATTAAGTATTGAACAGATGTCTCCTCGGTTCTAGTTATGAGCAGATCTGTTCTGTGAGGCTAGCAGCAGTAAGATATCCTTTAATGTGATCTAAGCAAAAGCTTTGCTTCATTATTTACAGACAACAAGGGGAGGTCTTTCGCTTTGGACACGACTGTTTTCCTGCAGTCTGGATCAGGACTAGACTGCATCTCCTAAATCTGGGATGTCAAACTCAAATTTCATCTGGGGGCCACATCATCACCATGGTTACTATTAAAGGGCCGGCTCTTCTTAACTGTCTCATCCAGCTACAGTATGTTGTTAAATTTCCTGCTAGTTCAGTTTATCACTTAAATTTTCACAAAAATGGCAACTTTTATCATAAAAGTTTGACTTTTATACAAAAATTGCATTTTTTTTTTCATCTTGTAGAATTACTCATTTAAAAATGGTTGAATTGTTTTGGGAAAAAAGAAGCTGATTTTATGGCAAACTTTTTCTTAAATAACCAACATTTGTTTTATCATACAAAAATGTCACAAAATGTTGACTTTCTAAACTTAAAATCACAATTTATTTTTGTTGGAAAATAGATTTTTGCAACATTTTGACTTGAGATTAGTCATAAAGTTGCAAAGTTTTCTATTATTCAAACTTTGTGTCCTAAAATCTTTATTTTTTTAAAACATAAAATATATTTTTTTACAAAAAAAATGAGCTTTTACAAAAAAAATAACTTTTTGCTGTAAAATCTTTTGCTAAATCATGATGTAAACCAGTTGCTGTCATCTCAATCATTCCACTTTTTGATGTCAGTACTGAATCAAACGGGCAGCCACAGTCAAGTTTCCTCAGAAATATATTTCCTTTTAAGTTTCTTATTCTCCGTGCACGCTCTTGCAGGTCAGATAAAATGAAGTGACGGACCGGATTTGGCCCGCGGGCCTCGAGTTTGACAGATTTTTATATGAAGTGTATGTGACAGCCTTTGAGCAACACTTGGAGTGTAGAAGCTGCAGGTGAGTTAGTCACTGAACTCCGTCTGCTCTGCACATCTGAGCAACCAGCAAACAAACAAACCAAAGAAGGAAAAATCAGCCTGCAGAAATGTTGACTCCATTTTTATTCCTGTCTTCCCCCTCTTCCGCTCCTGCCACACTTCCACTCCTGTGGACTGATGAATAATAGAGGAGCGCTTGTCCTCCCTCGCTCCCTGAGTTGATCAGAGCTCGCCTGGCTGCCCTCCTCCCTGCCACTCCTCACTTTAATAAATCATTCAGGCCTTAAGGACGACAAGTGCGTCAAAGCAGGCGCAGCAAGAGCTGTGCTGGTTTAAAAACCCCTGCTGTCTTCTCTTACAACAACCTCCTCCACTCCAGAACCCAAAAACAACCCTCTGACGCTGTTGTCTCACTTTCCTCCTCGTGCTCCGTTTTACTTTTTTCTTTTTTTTTTTCTTTCCTTTTCAAGGCAAATGGCACAGGAAATTACTCTGCCCTCCCCTCTGCCTCTCTCCCAAGAGGAACCATTCCACGAAGGCTCTCACTCTGCCGCCTGTTTGACCAAATACATCTTTTTTTTTTCCACTCCACTTTTTACTCCTCCTTTCTCTCTGCCTGATCTGAAATTCCTGTGTGGGATGACGTCACATCACATTATGCTCCCAAAGAATGGTGCTTCACATGATCAGAAAAGGAATCCATTTTTAAAAAAGGAAATGCAGGAAAAGTAAAAAAAAATAAAAAAAAGTAAAAAGTCAAATAGATGTGACACCTTTGCAGGTGTTGTTTGACCTCAGGGGGTTCATGTCCACAGTCTATAGCAGAGGTGTCAAACTCTATTTTGGCCACATCATCACCATGGTTACTGTTATTCTTTACTTTCTCAGCCAGCTATGTCGTCAGATTTGCTGCTAGTACTGGAGTCAGTTGTTAAAACCAAAAAAAAAAAAAAAAAAGAAAAAAGTTCCAAATTCCTCTCATAACATTTTTTAAGTTTTGCATTTTTTTCTTGTATAATCTGGCTTTTTTTTTTTTTTTTGTAAAAAAAGAAGTTAATTTTGTTTTAAAATGGCGAATTTTGCAATATCACATCTTTTCTTCATGTTTTTTTTTAAATCAACAACATTTTTATTGAAATTTTCCATATTTACAGAGCACATAAAAAGCACTGATAACATACGGCCAAAGTATAGACGTTACCAGAATAAGATTTTGTCATAAAATCCCACGTTTGACAACAAATTACAAGCTTTAGAATAAAATTGAGACTTTTGCACTAAATCACAAATTTTTTTCCTTTTAAAACCACAAATAATAATAAAACATTTCTGTAAACTGACACATTATGCAAGATTGTGACTTTTTATCGTATAATCACAAATGTCACAAAATGTACTTTTTTTCTAATCTAAAATGACTATCGCAAGCCCCGCCTCCCTTGGTTACTGTTGCTAGGTCCGACAACCCATACGGACTAGCATAGCAATCTCACTGCGTCTCCCTGCGCTCCCAGGAGAAATATTGGCGTGAGCATGTAGGTGAGCAGGTGTGTATGTCTGTGTATGTGTGTGTGCAATGTCTATACAAGTGGAGGAGGGGCACACAACCAGGACACCCGAGACATCAGGGGCAGACAAAGAAGAATCCCGGACCCAGGCAACCAGCAGCCCCCACAGGGGACCAGAAGAGGGAGAGGAGGAAGTCCCTCGTCAGCAAGCCCCAACCCTGCCCAGCGGGCAGGATTTAACTCCATCTTAGTTTTCCTTATTCTGTTAAGGATGTGTTCATCCACAGAGGCCTAATGATTTAATTTCACATCCTGGGACGCTGGTGTGGGTGGGGGTGCCCTTCATCGCTAGTGGTGACTCCCTGCTGTGGCTGCCTTCCCTTGAGTTGCCCCCGCTTTGTTCTCGTGTGTCGCCCATGCCTGCCTGGTGCTTGGGGACGGGCTCCTACATGTGTTGGGCTGAGGTTTGGACCATGGGTTAGGGTGGAGCTGTGTCCTCGGCACGGCAGGTGTGTTGCGGCCCTGCTGACTGTTGCCCTCCTGGGTTCCTGGCCAGCCAAGGTTCTGTCAGGTCGGGGGACTGGAGGCCCGTCACCTTTGCTATCTGCGTCCGAAGGGGGAGCCTGCTGAACTGGATGATCCTGATGAGTTGGAGAAGGAATCCAGAGCACTTATGGAGGTCTGCTTCATGACACTGATCCAGCACACCAGCACCAACTGGGATTCTGTCTGAAGTTCTGGTTGCTGTCACCAGTTGGTGCAGA